>CABHPP010148476.1:448-29036 GCA_902168425.1 Peromyscus attwateri
TCTGGGATAATTTTCATTGTTTGGAGGGGTTGGTTACAACTGGTTATCAAGGGTGAGGAAAAGGGCTAAGCAAAGGAGGTTAGATTTAAGGTTCTTGTTTAAAAAAAATGGAAAGAAAAAGAAAAAAGAAAAAGAAAAGGACAATTACTAGTTTTAAATACTTTACATTGGATTGGATTGTTTTATATTATATACAAATTATATATCTATTGAAATTGATATTGTTAGGAAATGCTATATGTATATTTCTAATTGTACTTATACCATTCATTTAACAATGTAATACAAATTGCTGATTCTTGAATGTTATTATTACCAACTATTAGGATATAAAGAAATGAAAGTTAGTAGTTAGACATTACAATAGAACTTGTAGTCATATTAGGTATATTTTCAGAATTGAGCAGATATATTTTAGATAGACAGGTTATCTTCAAACCCTTCAGAGATCTACAGACTATGGCATTTAAAATGTTTTAATAACTTAGAAAATTTTTGTTTTTTGTTATGACTATGAAACATGTCGGCTCCTGGCAGTACCAAACTACTTCAGAGAGAATATGGGCATTGAAGAAACTGCATATGGAGTTAACTTTCATTGTGGCAAATGTTAGCCACTGGACAACAAAGTATCCTCGAATCTACTGCTGACAACAGGACAAAATGGACAGACAGAAATGAAACAAAGGACTACCGATTCTTGCCAAAACAAGTGTGGTTGTGGCTTTATCAAAAGGCATCTCCTGAGGCCAGGACAATATGGCACCATCCCTGAAGTGGCCTTTGCAATCCGGAAAAGGTACAATGCCCTTTCCTTCGAGGGCAGCTGAACAGGCAGTGGGCCGATGGCTTCTGATGGGCAATGGAACAGCAGCTGAAACAGTTATTCTTGAAGAGTAACTAAGCTCATGCCTCTCAATAGCAGACTGGCATTTAATAGAGGGATGTGGAGAAGAACAGGATGCTGAGATGAAGCCATACATACACAGTCAAGAAGAATGGACAGCTGAATTAAAAAACCATCAACAATTTCCAGAATTTAAAATCCTGAATCAGGACATGACACTAGTGGAATTCAGGTATTTCTAGTACATGGACTGCTCTCACCCAAGGTGAGGTTGAACTGTTGACCTTGTGTACATCCTACTTCACAAATGAGTCTGTCAGATACGCTAAGCCTATAGTCTGAAGATGATGCCCCAACACTGTGGAGAAACCTCAGGTGACTGTCCAGGCGGCTGGCTGTTTCTGTCAACTCACAATTTTTTTGGAAGCTGCTTGCATGCACTTCCTGTTTTTATTTTTGTTAGGTAATATTATTTCCTTCTTGGGTCTCTGAGGGAGTTGAAGATTAGTTATAGTTGAAGTTTAATTAGTTATAGCTGAAGATTAATTAGTTATAGTTGAAGATTAGTTAGGATAGAAAGGAATTAGGTACATTTTGGACTTACCAAAATAGGTTAGATAATGGAATTATTTTCTCTGAATTTGTCAAATACAAATGGACTAGACATTGTTTAGGTATTCACCACTTGTATATATTGTATATAGTTATTGTACTTTTGTATATAGTTTTTCTTATATTAGTTACAACTTTCCTTTTTTTCTTTTTATTAAATTAGAAAAGGGGAAATATAGTGGTATTCTATTTGTACTGAAATGTGATTTTATTTGTATGTTAATAAATAAAGTTGCCTAGGGGTCAGACCTATTAGCAAGCCATAGGGAAAGCCAGGGTGGTGGTGGTGCACGCCTTTAATCCCAGCACTTGGTAAGCAGAACTAGGTAGATCTCTGTATGTTCAAGGATACAGCCAGCATTGGAGACACACGCCTTTAATCTCAATACCAACCATAGAAGACCTGGAAGTCTGTACAGAGAGGCAGCGACGAGGCAGTCACGTAGTTGGGTTTACAACCAATGAGAAGGAAGAACAAGAACTCTTTATAAGACAAACGCACAGGAAGTAACTCCTTTTTCGGAGAGGTCTCTTGGCGGAAGAAGCTGGCTGGCAGCAGGCGGTAAGGCTCTTAGCTCTGACCTCTTGGGCTTTCATCTTTACATTGGCTCTGTGTTTCTTATTTAATAAGACTGTTAGTTACATCTACAGGACCTGTACAGCGAGGTCTTTCATTGCTGTCAGCCTTGCCTGAGAATTGGCCGATTATAGTAGTGGACATTAAGGATTGTTTCTTTTCCATTCCATTGCATAGCAGTGATAGTGAAAGATTTGCCTTTACTTTACCATCTATTAATCATGAGGAGCCTGATGAAAGATACCAATGGGTTGTTTTACCACAAGGCATGGCTAATAGTCCTACTATGTGTCAGCTGTTTGTAGCAGCAGCACTGGCGCCCTTGAGAGCAACTTTTCCAAGTCTAAGATGCCTCCATTACATGGATGATATACTTCTAGCAGCTAGAGAGGAGAGCATTTTACAAGAGGCATATTGTTCACTCATTGTTTGCTTGAAGGGAAAAGGCCTTTGTATTGCCCCCGAAAAGGTACAGCAAAGTAAGGTTGTTAATTATTTAGGCTCCAAGATAACTAATCATCATGTTCTGCCTCAGGAGGTAGAATTAAGGAAGGACCATCTTTGCACTTTAAATGATTTCCAAAAGTTATTAGGAGATATAAATTGGATTAGAGGAAGCTTGAAGATGGCCAATTATGAATTAAAACCATGATATGATATCTTGGTTGGGGACACAGCCTTAGAGTCACCCAGGCAGTTAACCAATGAAGCTTGGGAAATTTTGAGGAAATTAGAGGATAGGTTACAGGAGGCTCTCCTTCAAAGAGTGCAAAATGAAAATGACATTACCTTATGCATTTTACCTACCTTTTCACAACCTACTGGGCTTTCATGGCAGAAAGGACCCTTGCTATGGGTCCATACAAAAATTTTGCCTGCGAAGTCTATTGAATATTATCCTACTGCTGTGGCGTTACTTGCACAGCAAGGTATTCAGCAATGTTTATCACATTTTGGAACATCTCCCAAAACATTGATTGTTCCTTATGATTCTAGTCAAGTCCAAGTATTGTGTGCTGCCATAGATGATTGGGCAATATTGCGCTGCACCTTTGCAGGGCAAATAGATTGCCATTACCCTAAACACCCATTAATAAGTTTTTTCAAAGAACATCCAGTGGTCTTTCCTAAGATAACCTCTATGAAGCCTTTGATAGGAGTTAGCACAATATTTACAGATGGATCAAAAACAGGATGTGGTGCTTATATGATAGACTCTCAAAAACCAGTAAAACATCAGTTCTTGCCAGGAGCACCACAGAAAGTGGAATTGCTTATAGTGCTGGAGGTTTTTAAGGCCTGTCCTTTTCCTTTTAATTTGGTTTCTGACTCTTGCTATGTGGTGAATGTCTTAAAATGCCTAGAATGTGCTGGGCCTATAAAGGCCTCCATCTCAGTCGGGTCCTTATTTTTACAATTGCAACAATTAATTTGGCAACGAACATCCCCATTCTTTGCCCAGCATATATGGGAGCACACTGGATTGCCCGGACCCTTGTCAGAAGGCAATAAAGTAGTAGATCAGTGCACCCGACAAGAGTGGATGTTTCTTGTCTCTGCTATACAAAGAGCATATGATTTCCATAAAACATTTCATATCAATGCAAGGGCCTTACAACAGAAATTTTCCATCTCCCGAGCAGATGCACGAAAGGTTGTTTTAGATTGTCCTCAGTGTGTTATCTATCATCATCCTCCTGGTTTAGGAGTCAATCCTCGAGGCTTGCTTCCACTAAGACTATGGCAAATGGATGTTACCCATATTCCAGAATTTGTCCATGTCAAATACGTTCATGTGTCCGTTGATACCTGTTCCGGGATAACTCATGCCTCACCATTGACGGGAGAAAAGGCATCTAATGTCATTGCCCATTGCCTTCGAAGCATGGGCAGCCTGGGGAAAACCACGGCAACTTAAAACAGATAATGGACCTGCCTATGCAGGTAAAAAGTTTGCCTCCTTTTGCCAACAAATGGATGTACAACTTATACATGGCCTGCCTTACAATCCACAAGGTCAAGGGATAGTGGAACGTGCCCATCACATGTTAAAAGAAATCTTGCAAAAACAAAAAGGGGGAATAGGCCACGGCCATACCCCAAAAGAAAGAATATCCCTTGCCTTATTCACTATCAATTTTTTAAATTTGGACATTCATAATCAATCTGCTGCGGATAGACATCAAGATCCGCAAAGCCCCAACAAGGGCATGGTACGGTGGAAGGACGTGTTAACAGGTGTCTGGCATAGACCAGATCCTGTGCTGACATGGGCACGAGGTTCTGTTTGTGTTTTTCCTCAGGACCGGCAAGACCCAGTGTGGGTACCAGAGAGACTAACCATAAAGGCCCAGGGTGAGAAAGATGATGCTGCCAATGATAAAGAGGATACTGGTGATGGCCCTGATGATGATCCCGATATGTCAGCAAGGAAAGATGGAGTTGAGATGGGGGATACTGTCGGTATTCCCAAGACCCCTACCGATACGCCATGATGCTAGGCTATTCCCACGACTTTTCTCCGCAAACAAAACCCTTGATATTCCCTCTCTCCCTGTAGATGAGGAGATTGCCCCGGTAGGAGAAAATAGATCTTCTGCCCTAGAAGGAGCTTTGTGCTTTCAGCGTATTCAGTATAAAATTTTTACACATGCTGCAAACTTGTCTAAACAATTATCCAGTTATCTTTTAGGCAATTGGACTGGAGAATTTGATAACCTGATGGAGCAGCTTAGAGTGGCCATTGTGACCGTGAATTTGACCAGGATAGATCCAGAACTGGTGGGAGGACTGACCTCTTGGATTGCCTCTGCCATGAATCATCTGAAAGAGTGGGCAGGATTAGGAGTCCTAGCAGGCTTACTGGTGCTTGCCTCCCTAGCATGCTTGTGGTGCATTTGTCGCATCTGAGTCTTACAGCGTCACAATGCAGCCATGATTATCCAGGCCTTTACAGCCCTTGAGGCAGGACAGTCTCCCCAGGCCTGGTTGGCCACCTTAAAGGACTATTGAGCACAGAATGCGAGGCATGCGCACGGCACTTGAGGCCAAGGTATACTGTCCTCAAAAAGAGCAAGTCTGATTGCATGTGGGTTGGGACCCTAACTCCCACCTCTGTGAAAAGGGGTATCGAATGGGTCTAGTGTTCTCTGGGTGGATGACACCTGGATAAACATTAGTACAAGTTATATTGTAACAGAGATCGGACCACTACTCTTGCCTGGTGCTTTGCAAAACAAAAAGGGGGAACTGTAGAGAGCTGTGTGGAGCCGCACCCTGAAATTGATGCTGGCTTCCGCCCTCTGCCCTCCCGACAGCGAGTGCTCTCTGGGATAAACAACTCCTTATTTGGACATGGCTGGGATGGTATGTGGCTTGCACAAGCGTGGACCAATGGACAGCGCCCACGTAGCTGTCTGGGATTGGTAGCCCAGGCCTATTTAAGGGCTGGGAGGGGCTTACCCGGAGAGAGACGTCGCTTGTAACAAGGTCCTGAATAAACCGCTGAAAGAAGAGCTCGGCGTTGCGTCTTCCTTGCTGGTCGAGGTGGGTGCGACAGAATTAATCCAAAACTTTTGACTTTAGCCTCAGGAAGACTCTTTGGACAAGGGGGAAAGAGAGCCATTCTCTTCACCAAAGTATCACAAGAACAATTTCTAGACAACATACTAAAACTCTTCTCTGAAACCTCTTGAGCCAGCTCCTGACATTTCAAATCGTTATCAGTACTGTTGTCTTCCATGCTCCTACTAGTATGTCCCATTAAACAGGGCTTAAACCATTCTACTGCTTTCCAAATCCAAAGTACCAAAGTCCAAATTCATCCAAACAAAACACGGTCAGGCCTATCACAGCAATACCTCAGTCCTGGTACCAACTTCTGTCTTACGGATTTTTAATGTTCTGAAGAGACACCATGACCACAGCAACTCTTAAAAAGAAAACATTTAATTGGGGTTGTTTGCTTACAGTTGAGGTTCCATCCATTATCATTAGGACAGGGAGCATGGGAGCATGAAGGCAGACATGGTGCTGGCTATATCTTGATCAGAAGGCAGCAGGAAGTCAACTAATTGTAACACTGAGTGAAGCTTGAGGAAAAGACCTCAAAACCCACCCCCATAGTAACACACTTCCTCCCATAAAGCCTAACATCCACATCTCTTATAGTGCCACTCCTTTTGGGGGCCATTTTCTTTCGAACCACCACACCCATTGAATCAACTAAGCAGGACTCACATAGGCTCACATTGACTGAAGAGGCAAGCACAGGGCCTCTTCCTTCACCAGGAATTCTGCATATATGTTATGGCTGTTATCTTCATGTTTTTGTGGTATAATTTTTTTTATGTGCTTGAATTGGGTTTCAATGTATAGAATTGAGAAATTTGCATTTATATTCATAGGGATTTAGTCTATAATTTTATGTTGGGTCTTTGTGTTGTTTTGGTATCAGGGTAAAAGTGGCTTAGTAAAAAGAGTCATGAAATGTTCCTTCAGTTGCCAATTTGAGGAGCATTGGCATTGCTTTCTTTTTTTAAGGTCTGGTATCATTCTGGACTGAGTCCATCTGACAGAATTCCATTTCCCCAGCATAAATGAACCACCATTATCATCCTATATCAATTACCTAAGAAGCAAAACAAACCAGCTTATAATGAAGAGCTTCAACAAGTTTAACAAAATTCTCATAGGCCTGTTGGCTCTGTTAGACTGTCCTGAGGGGATATAACTTACATCCTATCTAGTGTTTACACTTGAATGTGCTTTGACATAGTATTCTGTAATTTCTTAAAACGTCCTCTCAATTTGTAGACTTCACTGCAGTATGTATGGGCTCATAATCATCCAGATGTGGTTATGCTGTTAAATAAAAGCAACTGCAACATGAGTGTCCAGGATGATGACCTCTAAACACTCTTCAATAAGGTAGCTATTTGCCAGCAGTTTGGGTATGAGATTGATTAGCTCTTTCTAAATGAAAAAAGATGGTAAGGACAGTAGTCATCAATCATAATCAACTGTTGAAGAATGAATTCAAAGTTGTTTGTGCCATGTTTTGGCCCATGCCTTTAATCCCAGAACTCAGGAGTTAAAATGCAGGCATATCTCTGTGAGTTCAATTTGGGCTACATAGTGAGATCCTGTATCTGAAAGTTGTTGTTTGTAAACATCTAATATAAGATATAGGGACTCAAAATTGAAGGATTTAGAACACTTGCTAAATGTTTTTCATGTGAATAGTAAGATAATAATCACTTTTAAGCATAAGTCACAGTGAAGGAACATCTTCCAAAAAGCCTGAACAGAGAAATCAGCATGTCAGGTTCAAAGAAGATTAAGATTTTCATAGTGAATTACTCTAGCTTTTCCTACCTACCCTAAATAAAATAACTAAAAGTAAAAATTTTAGTATTCTTAAAAGTATTAAGGAAATCAAGTATAAATAGTTATTTTGTTTTAAAATTTGTTTCTTAATATTCTGGAAAGTCAGAAGTAAAGTATTTCAAAGCAATTTCAATTATAATAATATATCAAAAATGTTGCTTATTGAGAGCAGGTCCAATTTTGGCTTGCATGTATTTATTATAGCTTAAGAAGTTTTTCTAAGCCCTGATCCTGAAAGGCATTCTCTTAGCAACCCTGGGGAGCAGCCTGAGAGCTGGACTCTGAAACCCCCTATCTGGCACCAAAACCAGGAAAAGGCAAGGAGACTATCTGCAAGAAGGGTGGTGGTCCCCTAGGAGGTCAGCCCCAAGAAGCACCATCTGGAAGCATTCCAGAGACACTCTGCACTGGGGGCTGTAGAGAGAGTGCTCACTGGTTGGATGCTGCAGAGCCTTTGAAAGGGTGAGTACTCTGTTTTCTTAAGCCTCTTTTAAGCATTCTCTTTGTATAGTTTCTTCCCTCAGAATGGGTCAAATGGAATCTAGGAAGACTTACCCTGTAATAACGGATCCCAAAGAAGACAACCCAAGAGGATACTGATAAATCAGGCATAGAATAATGAACCTCTGAAGGGAAAACTGACTTGGAGGAGAAAGCAACAGAGCATCATAATCCCAAAGTCCCCCTGCCCGAGAAACATAAAGAGAAACAAAGCGACCTCTGAGTCTCCTTGACTTTGTAGGTCAGATTCAGCGACCCACAATGGCAGGCAGAGATTTTATACCCTCCCTTCAGGAGAGAACCCCTCTGCTATTTCCTTTGGGACATAAAAAAGAGGCAGCAAGGTACTACAATCTTATTTGGCTCCCTCGGCTCTACCTAATTATAAATCACTCCACATGACCGCCTGAGAACGTAAATAAAACTGGTGGGGTTTGCTACAATCAGAGCTTTCAGCTCTCCCCCCTCCCCTCTTCCCCTGCTCCTCACCCCCTTCTGTCTCCCCTCTCTCCCTCTCCCTCTCCCTTTCTCCTTCCCTCTCCCTATCTCCTCCCCTCCCCTCCCCTGCCCTCCCCTCACCTCCTCTCCTCTCTCTTTCTGGGTTAATTGTTACTACAGAGCTGTTTATTTATAAAAACCATGGCCCTGTCCAGTAACTTCCGGTTAACTCATTCAAACCAAGTCACTGGGGAGGGGACGTTCTCCCTATGAGTTGGAAAATTCTAAAGGTCTTTCGGTTTGATTGGAGATGTCCTCAGAACTGAAAAACCTTGCTGCATAGACACTTACTCTCTTTGCATCTCTGCCTTTTTCTTCCAACTCTGACTGCCTGTCTGCATATCCAACACTCCCCTCCAAGCCCCTCAGGTCCCAGGTGGCTGGCTGGTCTAAACAGGCACCCTGCTGCTGCCTGCCTTTTAAGTTAAACTCTCCAGTTCTCATCAGCTCTAAAAATCTTTCCTCAACAATTTAAAAATGAACTTTCACCCCTCTTCACTCATGAAACAGCTATTTTTGTTTCTTTACTGATTCATGATTAAGAGCCTTTCTTTCCACACTAGAAGAATTTCAACTCAAGCTTATTATTTTTAAGGCTAAATCTAGCAGGATGAAACATAAAGTTCTAAATTTATAGAGACAACTAACTTACAAATTGTTAAAAATAGGTTCACTAAAATTGTAAACTATTAATGATAACTAAACAATACAACTTAATGATTAATCATCTAGCTACTAACTTATAAACTGTTAAGGATAAGTTTACTTAAATTATAAACTATTAAAAAATAATTAAAAACACAACGTAATGACTAGTCATCTACCCAGTAACTTAAACTATAAACTGTTAAGGATAAGTTTTACTTAAATTATAGGCAATTAAAGATAAATAAAAGGATACAATTTGTTGCTTAATCATACTGGAAATGATCATATTCTCTATTCAAATCTATATCTATAAACATGCTAAATATTAATATGATCAATTCCTTTCTTAGTTTCCTGGCATTTAAAAATGTTTAAGCTTCTCTCTACAGATAAAACTATGCTACGCCTTAATTGCTACCAGGGCTCTATTTTAATTATATATACTTTGGAATCAATCGCCTTGCTTTGATAAAAAAGGCAGAGTCTATTCCCCAAGTTACTTCTTTACAGAAAAATTTCAGACCTAAATTTAACAGCCAAAGGCGTATACTGTTCCTTATGACAACTGAAATCTATAGTCATTGCCTCCAGTAAAGCTGTGGTTATATATAACAAACATCCTTCCCAAAGCTTCAGGTGCCTTCTCAACTTCTCTCATTGAACAAAAATCAAGTAATTGGCCTCATTTCCTTGGGTTAATGCCAACTCTGAGAACAAGTTGTCTTGCTACCAGATCCCAAATAAAAAATAAGCTCACCATATAGGTTTCAAAGTAACTTATTGTCTTACAATGACTTCCCTCAATAATCAATCACTTATGTTTCTTGGCAAGTTAAGAAGGAAGATGTTTTAGAGCCGGGCGTTGGTGGCACTCGCCTTTAATCCCAGCACTCAGGAGGCAGAGGCAGGCGGATCTCTGTGAGTTCAAGGCCAGCCTGGACTACCAAGTGAGTTCCAGGAAAGGCGCAAAGCTACACAGAGAAACCCTGTCTCGGGAAAAAACAAAAAAAAAAAAAAACAAAAAAAACCAACAACAACAAAAAACAAAAAAAAAGATGTTTTAGGATGTAAAGTTTTTGTAAGGACATTAAGGTTTGAATAAGTGATTTATGGGTCTGAGATGTAAGATATAAATAAAAGACTTAAGATATGGGGATATATAAAGGCTTAAATATGAAAAAAGCTTTGGGACAAGTTGTTTCGATATGTAAATGCAAGTTATAAGGGTCTGAGGATGAAAAGGCTTTAATCATGATGGGAAAAAGTGATTGGAGATGTATAAGGAAATGAAACATGTTTCAGATTTCTTTCTCTTGCTATTCTGCTGTTATATTGAGACTCCAAAGGTTCCTAGTTTTAGCATTAATTAATAAAATTCTGATACGCTATTAATCTAGCACTACTACCATTATCATAGCCACAGGCTTGGGATTTTAAATTCCCTTTGGTTGTTTTTTTAACTATGGGCTTGAGAATGCTTCTCATTATGTTGAGGGTATATGTCTAGTCTACATTCATCCAATTTTTCTGGATAGAAAATAAAATGCTTTTAACCAAAATAAATTTTAGGTTTCCAAACTTTTATTACGATTCAAAATATGAGTCTCCTTGCCTCTTCCACAACATAGATTTCAATAGAGACTACAAATAATAATAATGAGCATATCTGAACTTTTTGTCTCTTTAAGAAGGTTCTTATAAGCTTCAGGAGCTCTAAACACACCAATGCCCACAGGTCAAGACAGACTTCCAAAAAGTACTACCAAGCTGTGGTTTGTTTTCTCACCTGCCTATTTTTTTTCTGGGGTAGTGGGGGCAGGGATTCCTCTCTCCCTGGCCTGGAATGCCCCTTTCTCATCTGCCAAAACCATGCACTTAAAAGTTCCAAATGTACACCTAAGTCCAAAGTTTCCTCTTTAAACTTCCTTAATTTAAAGGAAATTAAAGTTCTGCCCATTAATATGTATTTGTTCCAGTAGATTCCTAATCATTAAAAAGGTTATATATGCCCCATCATCTTCTGTGCCACAAGCTCACTGCAGCCCTGCACACAGCCCTCTAGCTCACACTCCAGGGGCCCCCAATGCACTCTCCAGGCCATCTCCCAGCACAGACTGATCCACTTGCTGACTGCACCCTCCCAAAGCAGACCTTCCAAAGCTGCCTACACCTGTCACAGAGCCTGGACAACAAGTGAAACAGTCTGCTCTTGCAGGGCTTCCATGCATTCCAGCCTTCAGAAGCCCCAGCCTTGTGCCCATGCCAGCATGGAGTAACCATGAGCGATTTCTACACCCCTTCATCATTCTCCCCTGTTCCTATACTATAGAATTCCCCAGCTCAGTGACTGGACTGCCCTTAAAAATATCCTATTACTAATCATATAAATTCTGCCCATGGTCCTGTTATGTATATTTTATCAGACAGTCTCCATGTGTACTTCTGACAATTGTTCTGTTATGAAAATCTTGCTGTGTATACTTTGAGACAAATTGGTACTGCCCCTTTTATAGCCAAATGGTTTATTATTGTTTGGTTACAAATTTGAGTTACAGGTCAACTTTAGCTACAGCCTTGGTGATATAGATGCACACTGCTATTCAGTTAACTCTTTATCTAAAAATGCTTCATTAACCTTAGTTACTCAAAACAAATTAATTAAAGATGAATATACAAAAGTATATATTCTAAACAAAACTGTTCTTTTTTGATAACTCAAACATAATATTTAGACACACTTAACAATATCATATCATACTATTATGGATTTTTATGTTACTCCTCTGCCCTTTCATGAATCAGAAATGTTCTGGGATCATAAACAACTACACCTACAGGGTGTTTACACTAGTTCTCAGCTTGCCATCAATATAAATTATTCTTATTAATTTCAGAATTATTACAATATTGCTTGTCATTCTTACAATCATCTTCAGACTTTCAAATTATCCACAGTACTCACAGCCCTTAGATTTACATGCTTCTTTTTTTATTAAAGAAAAAGGGGGAGGTTCCAGAGTCTGTGGGAGTATACAGCAGGTGATAACTAGTGTTGAGCAGGTCGACCCATCAGACAAATAACTCTCTGATGGGAAGCCCCACTTGGCAAGGCCATGGGGTCACCAATTGCAAATGTCCTGTCGCTTCTGTCTGTAGTTTTTCTCATGTGCCACTCCATTTCTTCCCTAATAACAGCTGCCCGTGTTCCCTCCACTGCCTGCAAGTATATCTCGTGAGTATATTCCATCTTATGGGCACATATATCTGGGGATGATGAGGAAGATGACTTCTGATTAAGCTGCATAATTTTGATGAATAAAAAATATATTAGGATTTGCTTCATAACTAGATCTATTATTCCACGAGGACTGTAAGACACTTAGGCCCTGTTTTTATATCACTAGCTCAGATTGGCATAAAGAAAACAATAATTACTTCTCAGTTCTAAAACAAGCCACATACAATTAATTGATTCAAAGCCTCAAGAGCAAAATCAAACTAGACTGAATGTCTTTGTAAATGGATCGTAAGTTAAAGCTTTACAGATATGCACAAGGACAGAGTTGCAGATGTCTAACCAAGGTTATTAGCACAAAGTATCACAAGGTTCTATGCCAATTCTTCCCTTGCTAAAAGTCTGGCTGATAAAGACCTGACTCCCTGTGCAGTTCTCTCAGCAGTTTGTCTCACCAGGCATTGTGCTCCCAGTCTCAGGTCACAGTCTTACAGCAGGAACCTTGAAATCAGGCGTTGCCATGGTTACTCATCCCCCTCAGATGTGGCCTTTGTAATTGTTTTATTACAAAAAAAATTTGTTGTTAAATGTGTATATAAGCCATGTAGAACAAAGGAGAGCTAGAGGGAACCAAAAAAACTGTAGAAATTAGAACTTAGGAAGAATTAGAGCTATAGCAGAAGAAGAAAAGAGCATGACTGCAACAGTTCGTGTGTGAATTAATTGTACCTAAGAAATTTTTCTAAGTCCTGCTCCTGAAAAGCATTCTCTTGGCAACCCTGGGAGGCAGTCTGAGAGCTGGACTCACAGGCCGTGGTAATGACCAAATGTCCTGGATTGAAAGAAGTCTTTAGCTGGGCGGTGGTGGCGCACGCCTTTCATCCCAGCACTCGGGAGGCAGAGACAGGAGGATCTCTGTGAGTTTGAGGCCAGCCTGGTCTACAAAGTGAGTTCCAGGAAAGGCGCAAAGCTACACAGGGAAACCCTGTCTCAAAAAACCAAAAAAAAAAAAAAAAAAAAAAAAAAAGAAAGAAGCCTTTACCAACAAATCTAGTATCTTCATGGTGGTAACCAGAAGGCAGGACCTGGTGGGCTAGCCTTAACTGCCAAGGGGCCACCAGAGTCTAAGATAAACTGCAGACAACAGGGACGGTAGCTGCAGTACTGAGTATATTCCTTTTGCTCTGAGACACTATGACTTTAATATCACATATGGAGGTGTCCACATCCCCGGCAGCCTCTTAAAGTTTCTGATGTGGATCCCAGCAAGGTCAAAATGGCTGGCCCCAGTCTGGGCCCTGTAGTGTGAGCCCACATCCTGTATTCCTTCACAGAAGCAGCAGCAAGGCTGGTGTAGCTCCACTGGAAGTGAGGCCCCTGGGCCCAAGGGGCCTCATGCAGTCCATAAATGGGGATGACACACACACAATGACTTACACCCCATCTCAGGAGCCCTACATTGTTTCCATCAAGTATACCAATGATGAGATCCTTCAAAGTCCCTTTAAGGTCAAGGTCATTCCCACGTAGGATGCTGGCAAATTGATTGCCTCTGGGCCAGGCCTCAGTTCCTATGAGGTGCCTGACAGCTTACCTGTGGAGTTTGCAATTGATGCCAGAGATGCTGGTGAAGGCTTACTGGCTGTCCAGATCACAGACCGAGAGGGAAAGCCTCAGAGAGCCACTGCCCACAACAATAAAGATGCCACATATGCCATTACCTAGATCTCTGATAAGACCAGACACTATGTAATCAGGGTGGCTACAGTGGAGACAACATTCTCCTTACCTTATCTGGGCCATGCAGACAGGTGGATCCAGCAAGTGCCTGGCCACAGGTCCTGAGATTGCCCCCACTGTGAAAACTGGAGAGAAAATGGGCTTTGTACTGGGTGCCAAGACTGCTGGGAAGGGGAAAGTGGCCTGCATGATTCTGAATGTCACAGAGGCTGAGGCTGATGTCACCAAAAATGAAGATGGCACCTATGACATTTTCTACACTGCTGCCAAGCCAGGTACCTATGGGATCCACATGCTCTTCTGTGGTGTTGATATTCCCAACAGCCACTGCACAGTCATGGCCACTGATAGAGAAGTCAAGCCAGGCACCTATGGGATCCACGTGCTCTTCTGTGGTGTTGATATTCCCAACAGCCTCTTCACAGTCATAGCCCCTGATAGAGAAGTCATAGCCATGGAGCAGGCCCAAGTAAATGCATGTCCTTTAGGTACTAGGTGACTGAAGAGGCCTATGTTCCAGTCAGTGAATGGCCTAGGCTTTAAGCCCTTTGACTGCGTGATTTCTATAGGGAAAGGGGGCTGGCTAAAGAAACCCACCCTGACCCTGGAGCCCAGAACTAGGGCAAGATGGCTCAGATAAGGCCACTGAAAGAAACACAGTTTGGCTCAAATCAGAGCCATCTCTGCCCCTGGCCAACTGACTTGTGAATCCAACCAATCACAAAGCAGGACAGTAGAATCCTGGTCCTAGGGCCCAGGGCCAGGGAAAGAAACACAGCCTGCATTTGGGACCTGAGCCAGAAAACACTTTATCCCCAAACCCAGAACCAGGGAAACATGCCTTGACTCTGAAACTAGTGCCAAAATAACACTCTTGGTCCCTAGAATCAGAGTCAGTGAAAGAAATGTGCCCTGACCTTAGAGGTAGTGTCAAAAAGCCAAGAAAAGCCAGTGAAAGAAACACAGTTTGGCCCTGAAATCAGGGTCATCTCTGTCCCTAGCCCACAAAGCTGGCCAATCCCTGGGTAGAAAAAACTAACCAATCATGGGTTGACTCCACCCCTAGGACATCCTATATAAACCACCCTGCCTGGTCAGTTGTGAGCTATTCTCTCCACCCTGGTAGAGGCAGCTACTCTCCTAGATTCCTCCTTCCCAAATAAATCTCTTTGTCAAAAGAGTTTTGGGTATGAAGACTTTCATTCACTGGTGCACAGAAGAACCTAGCTGAGACAACCCATAGTGGATTGAGCAAGGGGTAGCTGAACAGAAGAATCTTGCTGAGATGTCCCATAGTGGATTGAGCAAGGGCGATCTGAACAGAAGAACATTGCTGAGCTGTCCCTCAGTGGACAGAGCAAGAGAGAGCTGAAAAAGTAACACTTTTCTCCTGAGTGGGAGGAGATTGCTACATTTTTGCAATTTCTTAGGCTAGAGAAGTAGAGCTCTGCTAGGAAGTCCCCTTAAGTGGGGGGTGACCAAAGCTCAGCTGTAAAGGCTCTCCAAGAGAGAAGCAAGATTGCTATATCCTGCGGGGAGACCAGCCCCCATCACACCAGGTATAGCCTGACTTTCCTGAACAGTCAGGATACCCTTCCCTGCTGAAGCAGTTCCAGGTCTGACTTTACTGAGAAGTCAGAAAAATTTCCCTTCTAGGGTTGAGCTGCTTCTTTGCAGTTCCAGCCATCAGAGCTGTGCTAAACAGCTTCAGGTGTCTTGGACACCTTCAGGGCAGAGCTGCTCTGAGCAGCTTGAGGTGTCCAGGATACCTCGCCCTCCAGGGCTGAACTGTCTCCTTGCAGCTTCAGCAATCAGAGCTGTCCTAAGAAGCTCAAGGTGTTGCTTTCCCTTTCCCCAGAGTTGCAAAACTCACATTTTGGTGTCAAAATCTGGGACCATATCCACAGAGTTGCAACAAATTTACTTACAATTTCATTTGCTGTCAAGAAAGGAGAAATCACAGGAGAGGTGTATATGTCTCTGGGAAGAAAGCTACACCTAAGATCATGGACAACAAAGATAGCACGGTCACTGTCAGATATGCCCACACTGAAGTCAGGCTTTACAAGATGCACATCAAATACATGGGCAGCCACATCCCTGAAAGTCCTCTCCTGTTCTATGTGAACTACACAACAGTGGGAGCCTTTCTGCATATGGTCCATGGAGTAGCCAACAAAAATGCCTCACTTACCATTGTCACAGAAGATGCAGGAGAAGGTGGTTTGAGTTTTGCCACTGAAAGACTGACCCTCAAAAGCAGACATCAGCTACATTGACAACAAAGATGGGACATATACAGTGACCTACTTGCCCACCCTGCCTGGTGACTACAGCATCCTGCTCAAGTATAACGACAAGCACAAGCTACTCACACGTGAAGCTAATTTCTAAAGGTCTTTAAATAAAAATCTGGAAGCTGATATTGGGGTGAAAGCTGAAAGATCAAAGAAGCAGAGCAAGCCACAGCCACCACTTCTTACCAACTCCTCAGCTTGAAAGAGCTCCAGCTGAGAGAGCTTCCTTAGTCAAAAAGCCTTCAGCCAAAAGAGGCTTCCTCAGCCAAAAGCACCTCCAGCCAAAAAGCCTCTATTTACTGTATCCTTACGCCTTATATACCTTTCTCCACCCACTCATCACTTCCTGGGATTAAAGGCGTGTGTGGTTCCCAGTACTGGGATTAAAGGTGTATTCCAATACTGGCTCTGTTCCCTCTCTTAGACTGAGCCAATCTCATATAGCCTTTAAATTCACAAAGATCCAGATGGATCTCTGCCCCTGCCCCCAAGTGCTAGCATTAAAGCTGTGTGCCACCACTGTCTGGCCTCTATGTTTAATCTAGTGGCTTGTTCTGTTCTCTGATCTTTAGGCAAATTTATTAGAATACACAATGTATCACTACATTCCCCCTTTTTTGTCTAAAATAATAAAGGAACATTATAACTAACATAAGAAAAACTATATACAATAAGTACAATAAGTATATACCATATATACAGTCAATAATTACATTAACAATGTCTAGTCTATTGACATTTGACAGATTCAGAGAAAATACTCCATTATTTATCCTATTTGGTGAGTCCAAAGTGTTGTACCTAATTCACTTTCTATCCTAACTTATATTACCAAACCCAAACTATCTTTTGATGTCTTTCAAACTTACACACTTTACACCTCTTTAGTTTCTTTTCTGAATTTTTTAACAGGGAAAACTATAACTATTTAATCTTTAACTCACTCAGACACTGGAAGGAAATAATATTAACTGAGTAAGCAGGAAGTGCAAACAAGCAACTTCCAAAAAATATGAGAAATGACAGAAACAGCTGGCTGCCTGAAGAGTCACCCAAAGTTCCTCTGCAACATTGGGGTATCCATCTTCGGCTTATAGACTGAGCATATCTGACAGGCTTTTCTCTGAAGCAGAATTTTCTGAAGGGCCTTCCTACCTTGTCTTGGCAAGGTGCCAACAGTCCTTTCTTTTGTGTTCTGCTTGTCCATTTTGGACATCATACTGTCAGCAGTGGAGGCAAGGGCATTTTCTTGCCCAGTGGCTAACTTGCCACAAAGAAAGTAAACTCCATAAGGAGATTCTTCAATGCTCATCATCTTCTTGAAGTATGTTGGTGATGCTAGGAGCAGAAATGTCTCATTTACATAAAAAATCTATGTTATTAAAACATCTTAAATGCCATAATCTGTAGATCTCTAAAGTGTTTGAAGATGACCTATCTAAAATATATCTGTTTGACATTGAAAACATACCTAACTGAATGACAAATTTGATTATAATGACTAATTACTAACTTACACTTCTTTATATACTAATTAGTTGGTAATAATCACTTTCAAGGACTAGAAATTTGCATTACATTGTTAAATGAACTGTATAGATACAATACCTTGAACAAGTTTAGAAATATATGTACAGTATATTCTAGTAAAATCAATCTCAAATTTGTATCAATATCCAAAATTTGTATACAATATACAAAAATCCAATCCAATGTAAAATATTTAAAACTAATAGTTGCTTTTTTTGTTTGTTTGTTTTTTGTTTTTTGGAGACAGGGTTTTTTGTGTAGCTTTGCGCCTTTCCTGGAACTCTTTGTAGACCAGGTTGGCCTTGAACTCACAGAGATCCGCCTGCCTCTGCCTCCTGAGTGCTAGGATTAAAGTCATGCGCCACCACCGCCCGGCCTATTAGTTGCTTTTCAAAAGTAGATTTAGCCTTTTTATCTTATCATATCCATATTTTCTTTTTTTTCTTTTCAGAGTAGATTCAATAATCTACTCTTTTATCCTATATTTTTTAGAGTAGATTCAATAATCTACCTTTTTATATATGTCCTCTTTTTCCCCTTTCCTTTTCTTTTTTTTCAAACAAGAACCCTGAATCTAATTTCCTTTGTTCAGCTTTTTCCTGACTATTAACTATAACAACTTCTAACCAAACATCCTAAACAATGACAAATATCCATAACTCATTGACTGACCAAAAACCACCCACCCCACCTCTTGCAAATGTGGGTGTCATGTTCTTTAAATTACTTCCAGCTGTCTGGGGGCAAAGGCATTTTTAGGGGATCCTGAAAAGACATATTTTGGGTTAATTGTCAAGTCTTGGGAGAGGTAGCTGTATCATTGTTGTCCAGTCTCTGTATAATGCAAAAGTACAGGGCTTGTCTCAAGTCCTGGCTAGAGTAGAGTATGAGGCTGTATCACCTCAGCTAGCCATCTCAATATTGTCCTGAGCAGTTTATAGGCCAAAGCCAATCTTTTGGTGGTGTTTGTCAGTTTGGTGGTGTTATCATAGTCCTGAGGGAATCATAATTGTAGGGTCCCATCATCTTTTTGGAGACTTCAAAGTCATGATTAGGCATGGTCATGGTTCACTACAGAAAATCTTTTTCTTGGGACAAGTTTTCTGCATGATTTGTTGTTTTTCTTCAGTTGTTGCTGTGGGATGTTCTGTATGGCAAATGTGTTGCTAATAAAACACTGATTGGCCAGTGGCTAGGCAGGAAGTATAGGTGGGACTAACAGGATAAAAGAGCAGGAAGGCAGAAGGAGTCACTGCCTGCCAGCCGCCGCCAGGACAAGCAGCATGTAAAGATGCCGGTAAGCCACGAGCCATGTGGCAAGGTATAGATTTATAGAAATGGATTAATTTAAGATATAAGGACAGTTAGCAAGAAGCCTGCCACGGCCATATAGTTTGTAAGCAGTATAAGTCTCTGTGTTTACTTGGGTGGGTCTGAGCGGCTGTGGGACTGGCAGGTGAAAGAGATTTATCCTGACCGTGGGCCAGGCAGGAAAACTCAAGCAACAAGTTGTCTCATTTGTCCAGTGGTCTTCAGATTCCTTAGCCTCCATTTTCCTGAAAGACAAAAATAAAACCCTTCCCCAACCCTAACTTTGGGGAGGTTCCCAATCTAATCTTTATCACTTTTGATTTATAGTTCCTCCTAATTTTTTGTTCTCTTCTATAGCTGTTCTATCATCCAGAGCTGTACAGTTTTTTACAATAGGCTGCTGTGGGATGTTCTGTATGGCAAATGTGTTGCTAATAAAGCACTGATTGGCCAGTGGCTAGGCAGGAAGTATAGGCGGGACTAACAGAGAGAATTAAAAGAGCAGGAAGGCAGAAGGAGACTGCCAGACTGCCTGCCAGCCAGCAACCGCCAGGACAAGCAGCATGTAAAGATGCGGTAAGCCACGAGCCATGTGGCAAGGTATAGATTTATGGAAATGGATAACTTAAGATAAAAGGACAGTTAGCAAGAAGCCTGCCACGGCCATACAGTTTATAAGCAATAGAAGTCTCAGTGTTTCCTTGGTTGGGTCTGAGCGGCTGTGGGACTGGCAGGTGAAAGAGATTTATCCTGACTGTGGGCCAGGCAGGAAAACTCTAGCAACAATAGGCATTAGGTTCTTTAATTGCTCTGGGAAGAAGTTTCTTCCAGGATGACAGGAAAGAACTAAAAGGATTTGACATGGGGGGGGTGTCTTCAAGAGGCTCCTCAGGGCATTTGCCAATGGCAAAGGCAAGGGATTACTTCGTCCCTTGTTAATCTACATTTGTTAGTCCAATGTCTGCCTTTGCCAAACCTTCTGTATAATCTAGAATGAAGGGGAGTTCTATTGGGATTATTCCTTGAAAAAACATTAATTTTAGGAGTGTCTTGTTTAAGTTCCTTTTTAGGTGACCTTGTTTACTGCATTTGAAACATTTGACATTACTATTTTTCTTTAAACCTCTGGAAATCACCTCTCCTATGCAACATGAGATTCAATATGTATTGTATCTTGGATCCATTTATACAAGGGTGCTGATCTTGCCTTTAATGACCTAATTACCCTTTTGCATTGTGCACTGGCATTTTCAAAAGCCAGAGATTCAATTAATGTCTGTTCAGCTTCTGAATTTGGTATCATTCTATTCACTGCTGAAGTCAGTCTTTGTAAGAAATCAGTGAAGGTTTCTTTTGGGCCCTGTATAACTTTTGTAAATGACTCAATTTTCTTTCCTACGTCTTTAATTATTTCCCAAGCATTCAGGCTGGCCCATGCAGTGAAAGTCAGGGTGTGGTCATCATATAAATAATTGTCTTTGTATATCAGCATAATCGCCTTCTGCAAGAAGTTGATCTTGGCAAATTTCAATACCTGGAGCTCTACTCCATTGTTCAATGGTCTTAGCCTCATCTTTCCACCAGGTCCTCCATTGTAATTGGGGACCAGCCTCTAAAACTGCTGTAACCAAATCTCTCCAGTCTTGAGGGATAATTCTATTACAAGTTGACCACAAATTTAACATCTGCTTCACAAAAGATTACAGGATACCATATGAAACTATTGCTTCTTTGAATCTCTCCTCAAATCTATCATTTGCACAGGAGTTGAGTCAGCTCTTACACAGCCTTGAGGATATATATCATTTGGCAGTTCTTGTAAGGTTACTGGATAGATTAATGTTGGCTGTTTGAAAGACTTAGGCTGTTTCTCTGTAACCTTATAATGCAATGCTGAGATTAGTTCTCCTTTTAATTCTTATGTTTGGGTCTGAATATTTCTATGATCTGTTTTAACAGGCTTTCTAAAACTTTTATCTTGGCACTCATATTAACCAACTTTTTTAATGATAAAACAGAAATAATCAAACAAATAATATTTATAATTAACATTACATAAATCCCATCAACATTAATTATCCTCTCATTTAATTGTTCCATTTTCAGACTGTCTATCATTGTATTATCAAACAGAGACCAAATACATTGTAAAAATGTTTCCCCTTTTTAATGTAGGAAAAAAAGTTTCTTTTAACTAATTCCTCCCTTTAAGAAATCCCAATTGACTCACAAAATTGCTGACAATGATGATTCAGATGATGGTGTGACAGGAGCCTGAGGAGGGGTCCTAGAGAAAGCCAAAACCCACCGGGAGAGGAAAGAAGTGAATGATCCAGCCATCTGAATGAAGAAAATATGAAAAGTAGCTAACTCCTGCTGTTTTGGGAGCCCAAAAACCTATGAAGTGTGCTGCAGAAGGGCTACAACAAAAACTTAGCCAGCAGGATAGGGACTCTTGTCCAGGTGTGGTGGAGATTCTGACCACATATAGCGCCAGACTGAATGAATTCATACCCCAAAAGATGGATGCCAGATGTAACTCAAATGCTATACCACTCTTGGGCATATACCCAAGGAATGCTCAATCATACCACAAGGGCACTTGCTCAGCTATGTTCATATCAGCATTATTTGTAATAGCCAGAACCTGGAAACAACCTAGATGCCCTTCAACTGAAGAATGGATAAATAAACTGTGGTACATATACACAATGGAATACTACTCAGCAGAGAAAAGCAATGACATCATGAGGTTTGCAGGCAAATGGATGGATCTAGAAAAAATCCTCCTGAGTGAGGTAACCCAGACTCAGAAAGACAAACATGGTATGTACCCACTCATAGGAGAATACTAGTTGTGGAACAAGGATGACTGGATGGCTACTCACAACACCAGGGAGGCTACCTGGAAAACAGGACCCCAAGAAAGACACTGGGATCACCCAATGATGGAGAAATGGATGAGATCTACATGAACAGTCTAGACATGAGTGGGGGTAATGAGGGGCGAGGGGCGAGGGAAAGAGAACTTGGGGGAGCGGGAGATCCCAACTGGATCAAGAACAGAGAGGGAACACAAGGAATGTTCATGGTAAATGAAGACCACATGAGAATAGGAAGAAGCAAAGTACTAGAGAGGCCCACAGAAATCCACAAAGATGCCCCCACAATAGACTGCTGGCAATAGTCGAGAAATAGGCCGAACTGACCTACCCTGGTGATAGGATGGCCAAACACCCTAATTGTCGTGCTAGAAGACCCATCCAATGACTGAGGGAACTGGATGCAGATATCCAAGGTCAGGACCCGGGTGGAGCTCCAGGAGTCCAGTTGGCGAGAAGGAGGAGGGTTTATGTGAGCAAGAGTTGTTGGGACCAGGGATGGACGGAATACAGGGACAAGTGACCAAAAGAATGGAAACACATGAACTATGAACCAATGGCTGAGGGGCCCCCAACTGGATCAGGCCCTCTGAATGGGTGAGACAGTTGATTGGCTTGATCTGTTTGGGAGGCATCCAGGCAGTTGGACCAGGTCCTGTGCTCAGTGCATGAATTGGCTGTCTAAAACCTGGGGCTTAGCAGAGACACTTGGCTCAGCCTGGGAGGAGGGGACTAGACCTGCCTGGACTGAGTCCACCAGGTTGATCTCAATCCTCAGGGGAGTCTTTGCCCTGGAGGAGATGGAAATGGGGGGTGGGCTGGGGGGAGGGGGGCGGGGCGGGAGGGGGGAGAACGGGGGAATCCATGGCTGATATGTAAAGTTGAATTATATTGTAAAATAAAATAAATTAAATTAAAAAAAAATGCCAGGCGGTGGTGGCGCAAGCCTTTAATCCCAGCACTCGGGAGGCAGAGGCAGGTGGATCTCTGTGAGTTTGAGGCCAGCCTGGGCTACCAAGTGAGTTACAGGAAAGGCGCAAAGCTACACAGAGAAACCCTGTCTTGAAAAACCAAAAAAAAAACAAAAAACAAAAAAAAAACAAAAACAAAAACCCAAAGCCTGATATTGGGGTGAAAGCTGAAAAATCAAAGAAGCAGAGCAAACCACAGCCACCACCTCTGACCTCACCAACTCCTCAACTTGAAAGAGCTTCCTTAGCCAAAAAGCCTTCAGCTGAAAGGGGTGTCCAAGGCCAAAAGCACCTCCAGCTGAAAAACCTCTAGGAGCCTCGACTTCCTGTCTCCTCGTACCTTATATACCTTTCTCCACCTAGCTATCACTTCCTGGGATTAAAGGCATGTGTGCTTCTCAGTACTGGGATTAAAGGTGTATCCAAACACTGCCTGGCTCTGTTTTCTCTTCTAAACTGAGTCAATCTCATGTAGTCCTGGGAGACTTTGAACTCACAGAGATCTCAACAGATCTCTGCCTCCCAAGTGCTAGTATTAAAGGTGTGTGCCACCACTGTCTGGCCTCTATGTTTAATCTGGTGGCTTGTTCTGTTCTCTGAACTTCAGGCAAATTTGATAGGGTACACAATATATCACCACAAGGATCAGCTGCCCACTTCCTTCTGAACATCAGTGAGACTGATCTTAATACATGACAATCAGTATCAGGCCCCATCTGGACATGACAAGCCCTGTCTGCTGAAGAAGCTGCCCCAAAACCACATTGGCATTTCTTTCATCCTCTGAGAGGTGGGTGAACATCTAGTCAGCATCAAGAAGAATGGCAACCACATTACTGGAATCCCATATCCATTATCATGATCCAGTCTGAAACTGACAATTTGTGCTGCACCCAAGTCTATGTGACCAAGGCCTGTCAGAAGGCCAGACTTTAGAGATATCTGACATTATTGTGGACACAAGAGATGCAGGTTATGGTGGCATATACTTGGTGGTAGAATGATCCAGCAATGTGGACATACAGATAGACTACCTGGAGGACATTGTCCTACCTCCCCACTGTGCCTGGGGTCTATATCATTTGCAACAAATTTGTGGATGAGCATGTGCCTAGAAGTCCATTCACTGTGAAGATCAGTGGTGAGTGAAGAGTCAAACAGAGCATCACTTGGACCATCCAGGCTCTATCTATGGCCATAGTTGGCAGTATCTGTGATGTGAACTTGAAGATTCCAGAAAATAGCAGTGACATATCTGCCCAGGTCACCAGCCCCTCAGTCCATGTCACCCAAGGTGTCTGTGGGGAAAAACTCTCACTGTGTTCAATTTGTGTCCCAGGAAATGGGCATTCACACAATCAGTGTAAAATACCATAGCCAGAATTTAACATGAAACCCCTTCCAGTTCACATGGGCCCTTTGGTGAAGGAGGTGCTCATAAGCTCCAGGTAGGAGGCCCTGGCCTGGAGAGGGGAGAAATAGGCATCCCAGCTGAGTTCAGCATCAGGACCTGAGAAGCAGGTGTTGAAGACCTCTCCATTGTTGTTGAGGGCCTAGAAAGGCAGAGATTACATTTGATGACCATGAAAATGGGTCATGTAGTATTTCTTATATTATCGAAGAGTCTGGTAACTATGAGGTGTCTATAAAGTTTAACCATGAGACCATCTCTGATAGACCCTACCTGATGCTCATCATCACATCCAGATGACACTCACTGCCTCACTGTTATGAGCCATTGGAATCAGGATTAAAATTTAACCAGCCAGCATCCTTTTCTATAAGGCTGAATGATACAAAAAGAAAGCTTGATGCAAAGGTGCATAAACCCTCAGGAGCAGTGGAGGAATGCCATGTGTCTGAACTAGAGCCAGATAATCAATGTTGAGTTCAATGGGAGCCATGTGGTTGGGATCCCTTTCAAAGTGCATGTTGGGGGGCCTGGCCAAACAGGGAAGGAATCCTGCTCTAGTGTCAGCTTAAGGTGCTGGGCTTGAGAAGGGTACCGCAGGTATCCAATCAGAATTCTTCATCAAAACCACTCAAGCAGGCCTAAAGACATTATCTGTTGCCACTGAAGAACCACCAAGGTCAAAGTGGATTGCCAAGAAACCCCAGAATAGTACAAAGTCATGTACACTCCCGTTTCCCCTGGAAACTACCTGATTGGTGTCAAATATGGTGGGCCCAACCACATCATGTGTAGTCCATTCAAGGCCAAGTTGACAGGCCAGTGTCTTGTCAGCCCAGGCTCAGTCAACAAGACCTCATCCATCTTGATGGAGCCAGTGGCCAGGTCCTCAACAGAAACTGGCTATAGCATCATGCCCAAGTCATTCTCAGATACCAGTAAGGTGACCTCCAAGGGGCAGGGTTCTCAATGGCCTTCATGAACCAGAAGAGTTCTTTCCTAGTGGACTGTAGCAAAGCAGGGGTCCAATATGCTGTTAGCCAAGTAATGATCTAAGCCTTAGATAATCAGATTTAAGACTTATGGTACAACATGCGAGGTAATATTTCAAGACAATAGTCTGGAGTATGGTCCTCCAAACAAAACAGCTACCATGATCAGATTATCTGTGCCCACTTGCAAGAGACCAACAGGAGAAGCCTGTGGACTGCTGACATTTCCTCAGAAGAGGAATTGAGGATGGTCATTAGACTCTCACTTGAGATTCCAGCCGCTCTGTGAAGACATCTGTATGCAGTTCTGCCTTGCTTGCACTGGGTCTATCAAGATGGCATATCCTTAGGGTCTTGGGAGGTTCTAGAACTCCTGTCTTGTAATATCCACACCCACCCCAACCTGTGCCGTTGGGATGAGTGGTTACAACAGCCTCCTTTGGCTTATTTATAGCTGCACAGGATGCAACTTGGCTTCAAAGTCCTTGGCCATGTAGTTTCAGAAGCCAGGAAAATATTTGTACTGTTCACAAGCACTCAGATGGTGTTCAGATGCCCAAGTCACTTGATGGGTGCTTCAGACCTTCATGTTGTGATAGAGAAGCCATGCAGAGGTACAATATGGTCACCAGATTCACAAAGCCATCCTCACCGACAGCCCAGGACTACCAGAGCTGTAGTTGGAAGTTTTCATATGTCCCCCTTGGCCTGTGGTCAGGACAAATCTCTCACCCACAGTCCCACAGCCTTTTCTAAAATAATCGCTAGAAGTTTATATTAATTATAACTGCTTGGCCATCAGCTCAGGCTTATTCTTGACTAGCTCCTACACTTAAATTAACCCACAATTCTTAACTATATGCAGCCACGTGTCTTGGTACCTTTTCTCAGTTCTGGCTTGTCATCTTGCTTCCTCTGTGTCTGGATGCAGACTCCTGACTCAACCCTTCCTCTTCCCAGAATTCTCCTCATCAGCTTGTCCCACCTATACTTCCTCTCTGGCCACTGGCCAATCAGCATTGTATTTATCAATCAATCAGCAACACACATTCACAGCATATAAAATGGCATTCCGCAGCACAGAGCTGGTAGGAAGGGGACAGTCTCTGTCATAGTCCACTGCCTCTAACAGCTCTCAGGCATCACTGGAGATCTTTGTGCCACTCACAGCTGAAAACTCAGAAGCCTTAGGGGTCACTGGCATGCAGCAGTACTTGGTGGTTCCTGGTCTGCTGATGGCAATAATGTAAAGTATGAGAACCTCCAGCTTTGACCAGGGAACTTTTAACTCCCTGTTATTAGTGACACACAATGTAAATGATTCCAGTGGAGGTGAAGTGCAGTGCTGGTACTGAAACCTCATTAGTTCCTCGGGGCTTCCTTCCCACTCAGTGAGAAAGCAGAAGGCCCCCAGAACAGCAGGTTCAGCATTGACCATCCCTGACACATTAACAAACTAACCATCAGAAATCCTTGACTCTGGGTCTGATCTTTAGGAACCTAGAGAAGCAGGATAGGCCCATTGCTGACCAGAAGCTGCCAGTTCCTGAGCCCCACACCTGGAAGAGCCAGCTTGAGCTGTGCTAAACAGCTGTGCTAAACAGCTTCAGATGTCTGGGACAGAAGCTCCCAGTTCCTTGAGCCCCACATCCTCCAAGAAGCACCCATCCCCTGCCCAGAACTCACTGTGCCTTCTCCATGACCACTTATTTCCCAGTGTCAGACACTGAGGTTGAAGGCCAGCTTCCTTCTGCCTCTCTCATCTCCTTATGCTCTCCATTCTCTCTCCAAAGCATCCTTCACACTCTTGCAAGCATGTCTATGGATTAATGGTAAAGACACTGAACAAATGCCCCACTGGCATTTGGTGTTGTCACAACACTGGTGACATCACAGGAGATGCCAGGGCTCTCCAGGATACAATAGAATGTTTCAGAAAGAGACTGCTGATGCCATATTGTATAGCCCTTGGCTCCCTGCTAACTAGCTCACCCTAAACTGACCTTAATACAAGGTATGAAAAGGCCAGACAAATATTTAGTCTAGATACATAAGTCAAAAACTAGGCCTCACTAGACCCCACTTCCTGCTTCTCAAAAACAAAAAGCCAAGCGACCCTGCATAAGCCCCAGGTTTCAAACAGCCAACTCATGTAATGAGCACAGGACCCGGTCCCACTGCCTGGATGCCTCCCAAACAGATCAAGCCAATCACCTGTCTCACCCATTCAGAGGGCCTGATCCAGTTGGGGGCCCCTCAGCCATTGGTTCATAGTTCATGTGTTTCCATTCGTTTGGCTATTTGTCCTTGTGCTTTATCCAACCCTGGTCTCAACAATTCTCACTCATATAGACCCTCCTCTTTCTCACTAATTGGACTCCTGGAGCTCTGCCCGGGGCCTAGCCATGGATCTGGGAGGAGGGGACTGGCCCTGCCTGGACTGAGTCTACCAGGTTGATCTCAGTCCTTGGGGGAGGCTTTGCCCTGGAGGAGGTGGGAATGGGAGGTGGGAATGGGAGGTGGGCTGGGGGGAAGGGGAGGGGGCGGGAGGGGGGAGAACAAGAGAATCCGTGGTTGATATGTAGAACTGAATGGTATTATAAAATAAAATAAAATAAAATAAAATAAAATAAAATAAATTTTGTTGAAAAAAAAAAGAAAAAAACAAAAAGCCATTAATCACTGAAGCTCCAGATAACAGGGACAAGGGGAACAGCAAGTATACCGGCTTAGACAAATAACCAAATAAGGACAAAGCCAGAAAAACATCCAGGCTTGTCCAAAGAAAAAGACTATAACCCTGACCAGTATCCAGCTAACTTTTAGCCAGTAGACATTAATAACAATAATTGCCACCCGCACAAACTAATTATACCTAAGACAAAGTAACATCCTTAGACACTCCCCAAAATTAGGCTTAAAAGGACCCATCACCCCTTCACCGGGGTCGCTGACATTCTGCCTTTGGGCTGCCAGTATACTAGAATAATAAACGTGTTCTTGCCAACTGCATACATGGATGGTGGTCCTTTGTGGGGCTTCTCCAGGACCCCAACAGGTGCCCTTTCAAGGAGACTCTCCAGGGTAAACACTTCAGTATATCCTCCTCCCAAAGCCAGAGATCTAACTCTCTGCTCCATTAGAAACT
>CABHPP010148477.1:10087-20933 GCA_902168425.1 Peromyscus attwateri
CGGCGGCCTGTGCTTGCAAGGGTGGCCCAGCCAGGTTATCTCAGCCCCCAGGTTTCCCAGAAGTTGGTGCATAGAAACAAGCACAGGTTGGGCTATCTTGGCTCTACTCAAGCTGAGCTGGACCCAGCAAAGGACGGTGGACCCACATCCAAGACTCATTCTGTAACAGAATTCTGGCCCCAGGGCGTAAACTTTCAGAAACGAAATAGATGGACTTTTTATTTGGAGACCTGCCAACTCTCCCAGCATGCATGAGCCCGAGGAACTCAGCAGAAGTTGCTCACTTACTCTGAGATTTCTAGCTCTTTCTAAGCTTGGCCATCTGGAATAAAGTAAAAGAATTACATACAGGCATAAATATAGGGCATGCCTGTGGGGCAAACAGCAAAAATAACACTCTTTGTGACCAGTTTCCTTCCAACAGTCAGTTTACAGCCAGTTCCACCTGTGCACACAAGAGCATTTGCTGGGCAGTGGTGGCGCACACCTTTAATCCCAGCCCTTGTGAGGCAGAGGCAGGAGGATTTCTCTGTTCAAGGCCAGCTTGGTCTACAGAGTGAGTTCCAGGACAGCCTAGAGCTACACAGAGAAACCCTGTATCGGAGGGGGGGCGGGAACAAAAACAATACACACGAGCATTTAAAGATGCTCCACATTTTGGAATACCAGTGACCTTTGACCCTGCAGTCCCATGCCTACTCTCTCATTCTCTTTTCCATCTCTTTCTCTCTCTCACCTAGGAAATAATGCATTCAAAAAGCTGTGTATAACATCACATGTAATTGTAAACATTGGCGATTAATAGTAGACTAGGCCAATTTTGATACAGCTCTGAGATGGGAATTATGTAGGTGTTAAAAAAAAAAAGACATGTATGGCTGTGCATGTCTGTAATCCCAGCATTTAGGAGGTAGAGGCAGGAGGATTGTGAGATTTAGGCCAGATCGAGCTATAACGTGAGATCCTGTCTCAAACAAACAAACAACAAAACAATCACAAAGGGGTTTAGGTGTAGCTCAGTAGTTCAGGGTAGAGTACTTGCTTAGCATGCATGAGGTCCTGAGTTCAATCTCCACTGTCATTTTAAACAGAAGTAGTCAGGGACTAGCAAGATGGCTTGACGGGTAAAGACACCTGTGGCCAAGCTAATGACCTGAGTTCAATCCCCAGACCCCATGTGGAGGAAGGAGAGAACCAGCTCCTGCAAGTGGTCCTCTGACCTCTGCATGTGCATCGCTACAAACATGCCCATCCTACACGTAAAAGAAACAAGTCAGAATTTAATAACTTTTTAAATAACCAGACAAGCTGTCTTCTGGACTGGTAAGGAATTTAAAAACTTAATTTAAAAGCGAATTCTTTTTTTTTTCTTTTTTTTTTTTTTTTTTTTTTTTTAGTATAGCAAGGTCCTAAAGAGCATGCCCAGTAAGTGTCTACATAAAAGTTTCTAAATGCCGAGATCACCCATGGAAGCCTCCTTAAAGCCCGATGACAGGAGCTGCCACTGCCAAGGGGATTTAGGAACAGAAGCAGCAGAGGGGGGCTGACCTTTCCCTGTGTCTTGTGCCTTTGGGTTTTTGTAACTGTGAGAAGCAACTGTTTTAATTTTTTAAAAAATAATTTTAAGTCAAGACGGGACTGGAGGTGTAGCTCAGTTGATAGAATACCTACTTGGGATGCACAAGGCCCTGGGTTTGATCCCCAGCACAGCACTGACTGCACACAGTGATGTATCCCTGTAATCCCCAAGCATGGGAGGTGGAGGCAGAAATGAAACACAAAGTCATCGTCCTTGGCTACAGAGGGAGCTTGAGGTCAATTAGGGATGCATGAGAGACTTCGTCTCCCCCCACCCACCCGCCCCTTCCAAATAAAAGTTAAGTAGGCGGGCTGCCTTTACAAAACAGGAAGTATTTACTTTGAACCAGCTTGGGGACAATTTGGGAGTTGAGCAGCTCAAATTCTCTTTCTTCCATCCACACTTGTCATGACATCATGATTCATCTCAACACACTTTCACAGCCTCTGACTCTTAGTCATTTCATGATGACAATGACTCATGCTGGCAGCGCCTGCAAGCCAGTGGGGGTGTGGGGGGGGGGAGGTGAGGGAGAGGCCGGCTTCCCACTGTGTCGCTCTCTCCACCTGCTTGGAGGAAGGCCCTTATCTGCTACCTTAAGCCCGCCCCCACTGGGATTCCTGTAAACTGAGTCTCAGTACACATATGACTCCTGAGTCCTTTCTATGACCTCATTCTCAATTGCAACACCTGTGTTGTTTCCCTGTGGCTCCTAGAATTCCCTTTCTGCATTCTGCAGGCACTGGAATCCCTGCTCCCCTCAGCCAAGTTCTCCTACCCTAGTGTTCTCCCATGTCTGATCACAGATTCCCCCCAGGTCACTCAGGTTTCAGGTAGGAACGTACAATGAAAGATTTCTAAAATAACTCCGATTCCAAGAAGGCAATGCTGGACTGTGAGTCTGCTTCCCTATTCTGGCTTCTAACCTTCATGCCAAGGTCAGTCTCTCTCCCTCTTCACAGTCTCCGGCAAGATGCTGACAGTTTCATTCCATGGAAGCTGTCCCCAGACCCCATGTGAAAACATTGGGTATAGTGGTGGACTTGTAATCCAGCACTGAGAAAGTGGGGACAGAAAGATTTCAAGGGCTTCTGGCCAGCCTCTCTAATCCAGTTGATTAACTCCAAGCCAATGAGAGTCCCTGTCTCAAAGGAGATGCACAATGTGGTAGCTTGAATGTAAATGGCCCCCATTAGCTCATAGGGAGTGGCACTATTAGGACATGTGGCTTTGTTGGAGTAGATATGGCCTTGTTGGAGGAAATGTGTCACTGTGGAGGTGGGCTTTGAGGTTTCCTATGATCAAGATACGCACCTAGTGTCACAGACCTTCCTGTTATCAAGATGTAGCCAGCACCATGTCACCCTGCATGCCGCCATGTTTCCTGCCATGATGATAATAGACTGAACCTGTGAACTGTAAGCTGCCACCTCAATTAAATGTTTTCCTTGATAAGAGTTGCCATGATCATGGTGTCTCTTCACAGCAATAGAAACCCTAAGACAGACAATGTTCCTGAAGATGATATTCTAGGTTGGCCTCCACATGTATATGCAGGAATATACTTATGTGTGTGTGTGTGTGTGTGTGTGCGTGCGCGCACACATGTATACACCACACATATACACACTCATTTTTTAAAGTCATTGTTTTGTTTAACAATGATCAAGATACAGTAGTAGTCTTACTGGGTATGGTGGCACACTTATCTAATCTAGCACTCAGGGGGGAGAGGCAAGTGGATCTCTATGTGTTCAAGGCCAATCTGGTCTATACACTGAGTTTTAGGACATCCAGGGCTACATAGAGAGACCCTGTCTCAAAGATAAAAATGATAACAGTAGTAGTCTGGTTAGCTTAGGAGTCAGAATTGAGAGGGTGAGTCAGCCAGAGCAATTGTGATCTGAAGGCAGGGCACTGGTAAAGACAGAGGTATGCAGAGCAAGGGGCAAGCATTGGGTTTGGGCCATCACTGAGGACTTAGGAAGAGCTGAGCTCCACACACACACAGGAAAACACTGCACAGGGTCGATGGAGAGGGTGACAGTGAATTAAGAATGAAATTGGATAGAAGTCCTGGTGATACTGGAGATCAGGACCAGAGAGGAGGGAGAGAATATCATCAACAAATCATTAGTGTCTCAAACATCAGGCTGAGGTATGCAGAGGCTAAAGACTACACACTAGAAAAGGTCTGTCATCCACTCCAAAGAAAGGACCCAAAGACAAACTCTGAAAAAGAAATCTAAGAATTGAAGCATTGTTAATCCCACCAGACGAGAATAAGACCACTACCACAATTTTGAGCCAAATTTGAAGCAAGTGTTAATTAAATACTGGCCAGGAAGATGGGCTTTGGCCAGGTCCACTCCTGGGTTCCCAGGAAATAGTGACAAGTCACATTCTGTAGAGGCTTTAAAAGGCAAACCTACAAGGTCACCCTATTTCCATTCAGGTCCAATCACAGGCAAGCAAATATCCTGACGTATCCCCTGTCTACATACCTCCCACCTACATGTGATCAAGCACATCTGGTGCATGTGGCTCAAACAAACTTGCTTAGGGCATCAAAAATATGTAGCTTGTTATCTCCCATAAACAATAACCTCCAGCATTTCAGGAGTTTCTATCCTTGGACAAGGGGCTTAAAGGTTAGAGGCATTTTTGTTTCATGGATCTCTTAGGCACAGTAATTAAAACTTAAAACATAATTTTGACTCTCACAGCATGAATTTAGAGATTGGAAAAATGTGTGGGTTTTCTCACAGATTTGCCTAAAATAAGTAAAGGCAAATGTGAGGGACTAAGCCAGTGACTGAACTGTGTGATTGATCAAAAATTAATGTTCTTCAGGAGAAAATAAGAAATTGCATGGTTTCTAAAAAGATATCACTAGCAATGCCCAATAAAAATTAGAAGTTTCCCATGCTTGGAAAAAAAAATGTGACCCTGCTGTCAAGAAAAACTAGAAGAAATAGAAATGATAGGTACCAAATGTTTGTAGACAAGAACAAAAACAAACTTGGATAATAAATATGTTCAAATAACTAAAGGAAAAAGTGGCCATAATGACTGACTAAATAAGGAATCCTAGAAAAGAACCAAAAGATTAAAAAAAGAAAAAATGGAAATTCTAAAATTTAAAATTAGAATAACTGAAATACACACTGGATGTCCTAATTGGCTCAGCAAAGGAAGGCAGGGAAAATGTATATTTGAAAACAAATCAGTAGAAATTACTCAAACTAGAGAATGAAGAGGGAAAAATAGAGCAGAAATTGAACAGAATTTCAGGGACAGGTGAGAATTTTTCAAATGGTCTAACACATGAAGTTAGGCACTCAGTGAAAAAAATTAAGAAGAAATACAAAGAAAAATCACAACTGTGTGGTGATATATTTTCTGAAAATGTCTCTTGTCTTCAAAGAGCTGAAGTTTTTCTGGACCTTGAAGCCAAGTTGATAATATGTTTTAATATCATTTAAGACTGTGTGCTTAACCTGATGCCCTACAGTGTACAAAGCCTGTTTAAGTATCAAAAACTATTGGAGTCCAGCCTCGAATAGTCTTTTCCCAGGGTTCCAGAAAAGATGTTACCAGTGGCAAGAAATAATCTGAGGGAATGAATCTAAGTACACCGCGCTCTTTAGTCCGTTCACTTTATTCTTCTAAGACAAAATCCTATCTACACAGCTTCAATTCTGTTCTCATACTTAGCTCCTCTCGTCCCTTCCCCTCCTGTCCTCTCATAGTTCTAAGTTTTTTCCATCTCGTTCTCATCTTCGTCTTCGTTCCTCTCTCCATCTTTGTTCCTCTCCTTCCTCTTTCCATGAGCCATCCTACAAGCAGCAATCCTCTGGCTCTGCCGCTCTCTGGTCAGGCGGGGGCAAGTGTACTTGGTCACTAGGTAACCTGTGTCATACCTTGAATGTAACTGGTATGCAAAAAAACCTTTTTGTTCTGAGTAAATCGTTTGAGGGGAGGTCTAGAGGTGCCACCTGGCCTGTGAGAGAAAGGGAGGCCTGAGCTCAATTTGCACAAGAAACAAAGCTATGTACCTAACATCCGCCTGGCCTAGGCAGTGTCTCCATATGGATATTTACCTTAATTCGGGAGACTAGCAGGTGGTCTGGAATGCTTATACTGTCTTCCCTTTGTCCTTGGATGTTTGATAGATATCTCAGATAGAATGCTTTTGTCCAGAGCTGGCCCTAGCCTTAGATGCTTGCTAAAGAAGATAGTTGTAGAAGGCAGACATCTGATTCTAATGCTAAAAGGAAGAAACCAAAGCTTGGAAGTAGGAAGCCTTGCCTGTGTGACAGTTATCCAAATACCTTAATTGTGTATGCCCAAGGAATGATCAATCCACACTGTTTAGAAGTTCTTAGGAAAAAGAATCAGTTGGGGAAGCTGTGATAGCGCACATGAAATTCACAGCAGAAAGCAGCTGATATATTCAAAAGCCAAAATAACGCCAAGACTCCTTGAGCCTTAGCTTCCTCTAGAAAAATCCTTGACTTTTCCAGGTAATAGCTTTGCCATGGTCAGCTGAATTCCCATTTCATATTTCTATGTCCCATAGCATATAAGTTTAACCTCCTTTTAAGAGAACAATGGAACCAACTTTACTATGCCTTGGATATCTTTCTACCTCATTTGAGACAGATTCTCATATTATTTGTCCTTATAAGTCAGTGTGATATGGAAAATGGGAAGCAGATAGTGAAATGAGAAGGGGTACAATGTGGACTCTAAGTAGACATTTATAAGCTAAATGTAATGGTTAGCCTGTCAACTTGACCAAACAAAGAATAACCTGGGGACAAGGCCTTTGAGGATGCCTGTGACATGATGCCTTAATTATGGTAGCTGAGGTAGGAAGAACCACTTGGAGTGCCTAATACCTAGGCAGGGTATTCTGAACTGTACAAGAGTGGAAAAAGTGAGCTAAGCACTAGTGTACATTTATTGCTCTCCTTTGACTGTAGGTACAATGTGACCAGCTGGTCAACCTCTGTCTGCCTTGATTTCCCCACCATGATGGACTGCACCATGAACTGTGAGCTAAACTCTTCCTCCCTACATTGTTTTGTTAGAGTACTCTATCACTGCTACAGGAAAAGCAACTAAGACACTAAGGATTCACATTATTAACCCTAGAACAAGCACTAAAATAAAATATGTCACTAATAAGCCAAAAAAAAAAAAAATAAAGGGGAGTATTTAAAAGTATTCTGTTAACTCATGAAGAGGCAAAAACAGAGCAACAGATGAGTAGAAAGCAGAACAAGCAAATGGGAAAAAAGGTGATAGATAGCCTCTCTGTTGTATCCAAATGTCTGTTAAATGCTGAAGGACTAAACAGCTAAAATTCAGAGATTGCTGCTTATTTAATATCTGTATTAAATATCCAGGGCCTGGAGAGATGGTGTGGTCATTTGAATAGGAATATCGCCCTGTCTTAGTTAAGCTTTCTATTGCTGTGAAGAAACACCATGACCACTGCATCTCTTAAAGGAAAACATTTAATTGGAGCTGGTTTACAGTTTCAGAGGTTTAGTCTGTTATCATCATGGCAGGAAAGCATGGTGACACTCAGGCTGACATGGTGCTGGAGAAGGAGCTGAGAGTTCTACATCTTGATCTACAGGCAGCAGAAGCAACTCTGTACCACACTGAGTGTAGTTTGAGCATAGGAGACCTCAAAGCCCACCCCCCAGAGTGGCACACTTCCTCTAACAAGGCTACACCCACTCCAACAAGCCACATCTCCTAATAGTACCACTCCCTATGGAGGCCATTTTCTTTCAAACCTCCACACCCCCATAGACTTATGTGTTTGAATGCTTGGCCCACAGGGAGTGGCACTATTAGGAGGTGTGGCCTTGTTAGAGTAGGTATGGCCTTGCTGGAGGAAATGTGTCACTGTGGAGGTGGGCTTTGAGGTCTTATACGCTCAAGCTACACCTAGTATGGCACACAGTCTCTCCCTGCTGCCTGTGGATCAAGATGTACAACTCTTAACTCCTTCTCCAACACCAAGACAGCCTGCCCACTGCCATATTTCCCACTGTGATGATAACGGACTAAACTTCTGAAACTATAAGCCAGTCCCAATTAAATTTTTTCATTTATAAGAGTTGCTGTGGTCATGGATTCTCTTCACAGCAATAGAAACTCTAACTAAAACAGAAGTTGGTACCAAAGATTGGGGTATTGCTGTGATAGTCCAGACCATGTTTCTGTTGGAAGGAATATGGACTTTGGGACTGTGGATTAAAAAAGCAGTTGCATAGTTTAAGCGGGGCTTAATGGGCAATATTAGTAGCAACATGGAAGACAATGGTGCTGAGGGTGATTTGAACTGTGGGGGCCTGTCTCAAGAGGTTTCAGGGGAGAAAAATGTTAATGTGTGGCCTAGAAACTGTTCTTGTGATATTCTGGCCAAGAATGTGGCTGCTTTTTGCCCTTGTCCAAAAAGTTTGAGTGAAGCTAAATTGAAGAGTTTTGGATTAATTCCATTGGCAGAGAAAATTTCAAAACAGCCTAGTATTGACTCTGTCATGTGGTTATTAGTGTTCACTCTTATGAAGACTTATAATGAAAAGGAGCAAGCTAAGCAAGTAAAAATACAAAATATACAGATCAAAGAGAAAAGGGCACCAGGAAGTGGAATGTAACTAAGTCTTATGTTCAAGGAGATAAATAGATTCCATTAAGAAATGGAATAAAGGGAGTGGTGACCCCAGGGCAAGACCCCACCCAGCTAAGCTTCCAGTTTGTGAAAAAATTAAAGAAAAGTGAAAGGGAGTTAAAGAACAGTTTAGGTCCAGATATGGTGGTGCACACCTTTAATCCCAGCATTCAGAAGGCAGAAGCTTGTCTGAATTTGAGGCCAGCCGGGTCTACAGAGCAAGTTTCAGGACAGTGAAGCTTAGTAAGTGAAGGTAACTATCAAAAACAGAAAGCTGGTGAAGGTGTATCTGAACAAGGGGGCCATGTTCCAGCTCCAGCAAGCAGCAGACCTTGGCTTTAGAGTCAAGGACAGAAGAGGGGCTTATAGAATCTTCTTCGACAACTAACGAAAGTTGTTGAGGCCAGCTATATGGGTGTCCCTACATAGAGGCCCAGAGAGGCCACTTGTGTGAAGCTTGTGAAGGCGGAAGCCTGGATTGCCTTGGAGACCCCAAGATGTTGGAGATGCCAGAGTCATGGGATACCTGCTGAGGAAAGCTGCTAACAGGGAGTGGAACCAGCCCAAGAGAATGAGGTGTGTTACAGTCAACAAAACTGAAAGGAACTGAAGATCTGAAGAGCACTTTGACATCAGACAAGGAGATGTAGAGTTTGGAGTTTGTCCAGCTGGTTTTTGGTCTTGCTTTGGTCCAGTATTTCCTCACTATGCTCCTTTCTCTATGTTTTGGAATGGTACTGTATATCCTGTGCCATTATATGCCATTATATAACTCAGCAGTTAAGAGCACTCACTGTTGCAGAGGACCCAGATTTAATTCCCAGCACCCACATGGCAGCTCACAACCATCTACAACTCCAGTTCAAGGTGATCCAGTGTTCTCTTCCGACTTCTGTGGGCACCAGGCAAACACATGGTGCACAGACATCAATGCAAGGAAAATACTCATACAACAAAAGGAATCAATCTTTTAAAATATTTAAAAATTCAGAAAGTTGTCTCCTGTGTCAATGTGTTCAAGGTTGTTCCCCAATTTCACTTCTATCAGGTTCAGTGTAACTGGATTTATGTTGAGGTCTTTGATCCACTTGGACTCGAGTTTTGGGCATGTTGATAGATATAGATCTCTTTACATTCTTCTAAATGCAACATCCAGTTATGCCAGCATCATTTGTTGAAGAAGCTTTCTTTTTTCCATTGTATAGTTTTGGCTTCTTTGTAGACAATCAAGTGTTCATAGATGTGTGGATTTATGTCTGGGTCTTCAGTTTGATTCTTTTGACCCACCAGTCTGTTTTTATGCCAACATGCTGTTTTTATTACTATAAACTTAATTCTGTATAGAGCTTGAGATCAGCGATGGTGATATCTCCGGTGTTCTTTTATTGTACAGGATAGTTTCAGCTATCCTGTTTTTGTTTTTTGTTTTTCCATATGAAGTTGAGTATTGTTCTTTCAAAGTTTGTAAAGAATTGTGTTGGAGTTTTGATGGGGATGCGTTGAATCTGTAGATTGCTTTTGGTAAGATGGACATTTTTACTTTGTTAATCTTACTGATCCATGAGCATGGGAGATCTTTCCATCTTCTGATGTCTTCTCCAATTTCTTTCTTCAAAGACTTGAAATTCTCAACAATTAATACATGGGACATCATGAAACTGAAAAGCTTCTGTAAGGCAAAGGACACTGTCAATAAGACAAAACAGCAGCCTACAGAATTGGAAAAAAATCTTCACCAACCCCACATCCAACAGAGGGCTAATCTCTAAAATATATAAAGAACTCAAGAAACTAGACATCAAAAAATAATCCAGTTTAAAAATGGGGTACTGACCTAGACAGAGAATTCCCAACAGAAGAATCTCAAAAGGCAGAGAAACACTTAAAGAAATGTTCATCATCCTTAGCCATCAGGGAAATGCAAATCAAAATTACTCTGAGGTTCCATCTTACACCTGTCAGAATGGCTAAGATCAAAAACACAAATGACAGCTTATGTTGGAGAGAATGTGGAGTAAGGGGAACATTCCTTCATTGCTGGTGGAAGTGCAAACTTGTACAGCCACTCTGGAAATCGGTATGGCAGTTTCTCAGAAAACTGAGAATCAGTCTAACTGAAGACCCAATGATACCACTCTTGGGCATATACCTAAAGGATACTCAATTATACAACAAGGACACTTGCTCAACTATGTTCATAGCAGCTTTATTTGTAATAGCCAGAACCTGGAAACAGCCTAGATGCCCCTCAACCAAAGAATGGATAAAGAAAATGTGGTACTTTTACACAATGGAGTATTACTCAGCTGTTAAAAACAATGACATCAGGAAATTTGAAGGCAAATGGATGGAACTAGAAAAAATCATCTTGAGTGAGGTAACCCAGACCCAGAAAGACAAACAAGGTATGTACCCACTCATAAGTGGATATTAAGTGTAAAGTAAAGGATAATCATGCTACAATCCACAGACCCAGAGAGGCTAGGTAACAAGGAAGACTTAAGCAGGACACAAGGATCTTCCCGGAAAGGGGAAATAGAAAATATTTCGCCAGTGGACTGGGTATGGGTGGG
>CABHPP010148477.1:21033-82295 GCA_902168425.1 Peromyscus attwateri
GGGGTGGATGTATGGATCTCCCAGGGAAGGGGAAATAGAGGAGATCTCCAGGTTAGACTTGGGGCAGGTGGGCATGGGAACTTGAGGGATCAGGTTGTGGGGTGGGTAGAGGGAGACAGTGCTGAGAGAGATGACTGGAAAGGGGGGCTTTATGGAGTCAGGTAGAAGCCTGATGCAAGGGAAACTTCCACGAGTCTATAAGGATGGCTCCAGCTAAGACTCCTGGCAGCAGTCTGAACTGGCTATCCCCTGTGATCAGGTTGGTGACTACCCTCATTGTCATCGGAGAGCCTCATCCAGTGACTGATGGAGGCAGATTCAGATATCCAAGGCCAAACATTGGGTGGTGCTCAGGGAATCCTGCTGAGGAGAGGGAGGAGGGACCGTATGAAATAGGGGCTCAGGAACATCACAGAAAAAACCCACAGAAACCACTAGGCTGGCTCATGGGAACTCACAGAGTCTGAACCAACAACCAGGGAGACTGCATGGGACTGACCTAGACCCTCTGCATATATGTGACAGTTGTGTAGCTTGGCCTACATGTGGGACTCCTGGCAATGGGAGCAGGGGCTGTCCCAGGTGCATTGACTGGCTCTTGGCAACTTATTTCTCATGCTGGATTGCCTTGCTCAGCCTGCATCCAGGCAGAGGTGCTTGGTTTTATGGCAGCTTGAAATGCCAGGCTTTACTGAAGCCCATGGGAGGCCCGCCCCTTTCTGAGTGATTGTGGAGGAGCAGAGGCTGCAGTTGGAATGTAAAATAAATAAATTAAAAATATCCAACTTGATGTTACCTACATTAGGTACACTTTAACTACAAGCGTAGATTTGAAGTAATATGGTTGGCAGAAGACACACGATGAACATAGTACTCGTAAGAAAGCTGGCAGGAGGGTTGGGGCTCAGCTGATAGCGTGTTTGTCTAGAATGTGCAAAGCCCTGGGTTCAATCTCCAGCACTCCATGCTGGTATGTGCCTGTAATCCCAACAGAGAGAAGATGGATGCGGGGAAAATCTGAGAGAGTTCAAGGCCAATCTAATCTACTTAGCATGTTCAAGGCCACCTTGGGCTATGTGAGACCAGGTCTCAAATGAAAAATAAACATGTAGAGAAGAGAAAATTATACCCAAGATAAACAGATATAAAAAGAATGATAACCATGGGAACAGAAACTAACAACAACCAAAAACCCCACAAGCAACAGAGTTAGCAAAGCCCAAAGTTATTTGAAGAAATTAAATTGATGAGTCCCCCCTCAAAAGAAACGTAATTGAATATTAGAGGAAAACATAAAGTCTAATACCATAAAGGAATGATTCTATTATGTAGACGATATAGACATTAGAGGAAAATAGGGGAATAATGTGTACAATTAAGTGCCAATGTATTTGATAATATACGAAATGGAGATATCTGAATAACACAACTCATAAAAAATAACTCGAGGCAATAAAAATCTAAACAACTGTATCATTTAAAGAAATTTATTTTTTTTTTTAAAAAAAACTAAAACAAAAAGTCTTCGTAAAGAAAATATGGCTTTGATGTTCCCACAGGTGCATTCTATAAAAGATTTAAGCATGATGTAATCCAATTCTCATGACCACTCAGGAAATAAAAAGTAATCTCAGCTTATTTTATAAGGCCAGTATAAATCTGCTAGTAAAATCAGACAAAAGCAATAAAGAAAATTGCAGACAAATGCCGTAAAGAACTTAGGAACAGTATTTATTAAGTAGTACAGTTAACAATTATTAACAAATTGAAGGGTGGGGAGATGGTTCAATTTGTGCCTCCCAAGCTTGAGGACCTGAGTTTGCTCCTCAGAACCTGTGTATAAAGCCTGGTGTGGCAATGGGCACCTGCCGTCTCAGCATGGAGGAGGTGATGGCAGACAGCTCCCTGTGGTTCATAGGTCAGCCAGTCTAGTCTGCAAAGCAAGCTTCAGGTCTGTGAGGGACCCTGTCTCACAGAACAAGGTGGAGCACTCCTGAGGAACCATACATGAGGTTGGCCTCTAGCCTCTACACACATGCGCACATGCACAAACACACCCACATGCATGCATACACACACACATATGAAACAAATTGAATCTAATACAGGGAACAAAAATATAATGTGTTATGACCAAATGGGCTTTATTCCAGGAATGTAATACTGAGTTGTCATCTGAAAAGCAATGAATGCCATTCACCACTCTGACAGAACAAAGGAGGAAAATTTAGCCATTTCAACTGAAAATCATGTGACAAGGCTCAAAACTCCCTTTGAATGTAAAAAGCAAAGTATAAATAGAGGGAAATATTTCAACTTAATAAAGAGCATTAATTTATATTCTTATCTATAGAGAATTATATATACTCAATTGTAAGAGAGGAAACGTTTTTCTTCTAAAATCAGGAATGAGGCAATACTTTCATCTCTGCTTCTATTCAGTACTTTACTGGGACTCATTTCTGAAGACAGCAAGATCAGCAAATACATCTTGGAAAAGAAAAGATGAAATGGTCTTTATTCACAGACCTCATAGACAAATATAGAAAATCCTAAGGAGTCTACCAGGAAAAAATAGTAGTAAATGAATTTACCAGTGTTACAAACATTCTTCACGCTGCTATAGACTAAGAGTAGAAATTAGGAATATTAAATAGTCACATAGTAATTACATAAAACATGCAGAAAAATGAAATTATTAAGGGATGTGTATGACCTTCATAACAAAAACCACAAAACTTCTGAGAGAAAATTTAAAGGTTTGTTGTTACTGTTTGGTTTGTTGTTGTGGGTTGGTATTTTTGTTTGTTTGTTTTTTCTTTTGCTTTTTTGCTTTCTTGTAGCCTGGGCTGTCTCTATCTCACTTTGTAGCTGAAGATGACTTTGAACTTCTGATCCACTTGGGGGAGTGTTGTGATTACAGGTGAGTGCCTTTTGTTTTGGTGTAAGATGTGCTACAGGGATCACAGGGTTCATGCATGCTAAGGAAGCGCTCTACCAGCGGAGCTACATCTGGCTCTTGATACATGAACCTTTAAAACAGTGTGAGCAGAGGAAGTCAGTTGAAAGGGAACACAGTGTGATTTCACTGAGTTATAAAATAGGCAAAATGCATCAGAAATCAGGTGAGATGGGCAGGGCTGGCTGTAAGGATCCAGGACAGTTTCTTGGATGATACAGAGGTTCTGATTAGTAGAGCAATTGAACAGTTGTATACATTTATTAGAATCCACTGACTTGTGTATGTGTTGGATGTAAATAATGCCCCAACATGATTCATTCCTTAAACCCCAGAAGGGTCCCCACTGTCCACCAGTAAGATGACACCTTCTCCCTTTCAAGAATGCTCCCGCCTCCTCCCAATTCCCATGCCTGCATACACTCCTTGGCACATGACTTCACTTATCAGCACCTTCCAGACCAGGAGCTGTTTGCTTCTAGGGCTCCATGAGTAACTCTCCAAGTCTTCCCAGAGGGTTTCCTGAGCCTCCTAAGATAGTGTATATTCTGAATCAAAACTGAGAAAGTTCCAAGAGAGTCGGAGGGCTGCTTATCATCTGTAAAACCCTGTACCACCCCTGGCTCCAGCCCTAGGCTTGGCAACAGGCATGTGATGTATGTTTAGTAATGTTTACTCAAAGCCTAGAATAGACCTCAAAGTTCTACTTGCGTGGCAGGTGCTGAGCCGGAAAAGGAAGCCTAAGGCAGTGACTGGCTGACCTCTCTACAGAGGCTCACCCAGGTCCTCCCCAGGGCTTAAGATCTTACCCCTCTGTGGGGTGTTCTGGAAAGCAGATAAACTGCTGCCCTCAGCCCTATTTAATTATTATGGGGTAGGCAAAGTATTCCAGAAACAGTCTCCCTCCCCTTGCCTGCTCATTTCCCGCTCGGATGAAGTCATCTGAGCCCAGGAGTTGGGGGGGGGGGGGGGGGCTGTAGTTTCCTTTCTCTCCACACACCTCCCAAATAGGCTGCCCTGTCCCAGGGACTGACCTTTCGGGGTAGTTTGCTCAAGTGCCATAAGCAAACAAAAACAGCCTTGGGGTTGGCCAGGGCTGGCAGCATGGGATAGAAAATAACATGCTGGAGAGAATGGCTGGTGAGCGCCCTTGCCTCCCTGGGACCCTGGACCTCTGTCCTCCCAGCCTTGTCCCTCAGGGCCTCCTTTGTCAGAACTCTGGTCTCTGCTGGGATTGGGGACAGGAGGGGGACAGTAGTGGCTTTGAACAATACCACTGTGTCTGGCCAGGGAGCCTGCTTGACCTGATTAGGCTTCTGAGCTTGGGGCGGGAACCAAGGCAGCCTTCAGAAACTGTTTTCCACCCTGACAGGCGGACTTGTCACTCCTGTCTCTGCAGTGGCTCTTTTTTGGTGAAATAGGCTGGTTGACTCCTTTGCACAGTGGCACGATGGCCTTCCTGATCTCTGCCTACACAGGCTCTAGGACCTGCCGGTCTACTTACCCTTCTTGCCCCTCCCACCAGGCAGCTCTCCAGCAGTGTTTTTCTCACTGCAGCTCTCGCTCTGGCCCTGCCAGGCCCAAAGCACCCGCACCCGAGTCCAGCTGGCATCCACTTGAAAGCCTTCCTGCTGAGAGCCTCAAGGTCGCCCACGCCCACAGCCCTGGCCCTGGGGCCTGAGCACAGGGCCACGGAAACTTGGCCAAGAAATTTCAGGAGAAAAATAATCCCCCAGCCGCAGGAGGGCGCCTCCCATTCCCTTCCCTAGGTGGGCACCACGAGCCCCAGTTTGTAGTGTACCATCCCCACCCCGCACCTCCTGTGCCTGGGGAGACACCCTGGGGATATAGAGAGTGCTGGGGCAGCACTTTTGAGTTTGTTGGTACAGATGAATGGGAAACCAGAGTGCAGAAATTTCCAAAGACTGCAGAAACGGTGAAAATGGAGAAGGCTAGGGTAAGGCTCGAGGAAGGGAGGGGTGGCTGGGTGGGCCCAACAACCAGGTCTATCCTTTGTATGTTGGCAAAAAAGGCAACCATCTGAAAGCTTCCTTGAGAGGGAAAAAAAAAAAAGTCTAGTCAGTCAGCTTGTAATGTGCTTGGTTACAGCAGGCATTGCCAGGACTGTTTCCAGGTGAGGCCTGGGGAAACTGAGTCAGCCAAGATCACACAGCTCTTTCAAACGGAGGCCTCCACTTACAAAAACTCTCCTTGTTTGTTTTCTGGTTTTGTTTGGTTTGTTTGGTTGGGGGCTTTGTTGTTTGGGGGCTTTGGTTTGGTTTTGTGTGTTTCTTTAATTAAATGATTGAGTGTTTTGCCTTGCACGTAAGTTATGTGCAACACGTGCATGCAGGGTCTGAAGTGGCCAGAAGAAGGCCTAGGTATGATACCCTGGAACTGGGAGTTACAGACCATTGTTATCCGCTATGTGGGTGCTGGGAACCAAACCCAGGTCCTCTGCAAGAGCAGCACGTGCTCTTAGCTGCTGGGCCATCTCTCTAGTCCTGGTTGTTTTGAGACAGGGTCTCTGTTGTGTAGCCCAGAGTGACCTTGAACCCCTGATCCTATTCCCTCCATCTTCCACATGCTAGGAGTGCAGGCCTCTACCATCATGCTTGGCCTCCTGGAAGATCTCCGGGTACTCATCTGTAGACAGAAATTTGGGAGATCATGCAAAAGATGTCAGTGTCGACAGTGACACAAGGAGTTGCTTTGTTTCTAAACTACTTTGTTCTGCCTTTTGCTTCGCTGTGTTTCCTGCTAAGCAAGAACAACGTGGGTAAAAAACAGAGGGAAAGGGGAGTTTTAAAGAAATGATACACTAGACATTGGGCGCTCAGCAGAATGAGGAGCTGGCCCTAAATAATGATAAAGAGAGTTAGATAGTATTGCCTCGGGTGAGAAAGAGGAGGACCAAGGAAGCAGGGAGAAGGAAGAGGGCCTTAGCTGGGGACCTGGCTCTATTGTAGAATGCTTGCTTGGCTTGCACAAAGCCCCAGATCCCATCCCCAGCACTCCAGAAACTGAGTATCGATGCCAGTCTCAAGCCCCTGGGAGAAGGGAGAAAGAAAGACTGAAAAAGAGGAAATGAGGAAGAAATCAAAGACAAAGGCGAAGGGGTAAGTGAAGAGAGAAAGAACGTGGACACCAACCGTAAAGAATCTTGCGGGTTCTTAGGGCTCAGCACTGACCTTCCAAAACAGAATCACTATCAGTCAGTGCTGACTCCCACCCTTTCCCATCCCTTTCCTTTGGATCAATGTTAAAGACCCTGCGGTGGACTTGGGGCTTCTTGAACTGGTATTTCCAGCTACGAATCACTCTACAGGCCATAAAATCACTTAGAGTCCCTGTATGTGGTGTGTTTTCTATGTCTAGCTCTGGGTCTCTCTGTCTCTCTGTCTCTCTCCTCTCTCCTCGCCCATCCACAAGCATCTCCCCTCCTATTTCAAAGTGTTCTTCCCGGCCTTCTCCTAAGATAATACAAACTGGAACTGGAGACGGGAGGGGCCTTTGCTGCCAGCACCCTGCAGGTTAATCAAACCATCCTCAGTGATGTCATGTTTTCTAAGTAGATGTTTGCTTTAAAAGCTGCAGAATAATCTAAACTTCCAGCCCAGCATCTCCCTAGAGATGCAACCTTATGTGGATTCGGCCAAATAGGAACTCACACCCCTGCTCATTAAGGGAGCCATTAGGCCACCAATTAGCGAGAACCTTCCTCACACTTTCCAACCCCTGTCCCCATAAAACTCTGCCCCGTCTGTGTTTCTCTGGGTGCCAGGGACAGAAAATGAGCGCTCTAAGGAGGAGAGGTGAGGGACGGGCCAAAGGAGCCTGGCATTGAAAGCAGAGTGACCTCCACCTGCCTCCCTCCAGGGCTGGCGTCTTTGATTACAGGGGCCCTAGTTCAGGAACTTTGTGCTAGACTTTGGCAGATTCAAGCGAGACCAGTTGGAGATCAAGGCTGATGGTAAAGCTACCCCAAGGGCCCAGGGAATTTTATCCTCACTGGGTGGAGAGAGCCAAAGTCAACACATGTGTGCCAGAGGCCAGGGGCTGGGAAAACACGTGCAGTTCTGAATATGGTGTGCCCCATCACCAAACAAGCTTTCTGGGCTTGAGAACTATGGGACCTCAGGGTTAGATCCTAATGGAATGAGGGAACTTAAGTTATTTGCTTGACTTCTTCAAAACTTTTTTAGGGGCTGGAGAGAAGGCTCAGCAATTGAAAGCACTGGCTTCTCTTCCTAGAGGACCCAGGTTCAATTCCTAGCACCCACATGGCAGCTCACGACTGCCTGTAACTTCAATTTCAGGGGATCCAACACCTTCATGCATACAGGCAAAACATGAACGCACATGAAATAAAAATAAATAATTTTTAAAAAAAACAACCTGTTTTTTAGAGAGGGGTCTCACTGTGTATCCCTGGCTGGACTGGAACTCACTCTGTAGGCCAGGCTGGCCTCAAACTCACAGAGATCTCCTGCCTCTGCTTCCAGAGTGCTGGGATTAAAGGTGTGTGCCACCACACCTGGCTCAAACATTCTGTCCTAGTTACTGCTGTGTTAAGACACCACGACCAAGGCACCTTAGAGAAGAGTTTATTTGGGACTCACAGCTTCAGAGGGTTAGAGTCCATGGCCATTATGGCAGGGAGCATGCCACGGTGCTGGAGCAGTATCTGAGAGCTCACAGCTTGAAATATAACCACTAGGCAGAGAGACAGTGGGAATGGGGAGAGTCTTTTGAACTCTCAAAGCCCACCCCCAGTGACACACCTCCTTCAACAAGGCTGCATTTCCTAATCCTTCCCAAGCAGCTCCACCAATGGGGAACCAAGTGTTCAAATATATGATCCCCTGGGGGCCTTTTTCATTAAAACTACCATATGTGTGTGTGGTGCTTTGAAAGAAAATGGCCCCCAAAAGGAGTGGCACTATTAGGAGGTGTGGCCTTGTTGGGGTAGGTGTGGCCTTGTTGGAGGAAATATGTCACTGTGTCAATGTGATGGCAGGCTTTGAGGTTTCCTATGCTCAAGATATGCCCAGTGTCTCAGTTCACTTCCTGTTGTCTGTGGATCAAAGATGTACAATTCTCAGCTCCTTCTGCAGTATCATGTTTGCTTGCATGTTGCCATGATGATAATGGATTGAACCTCTGAACTGTAAGCCACCCAATTAAAAGTTTTCCTTTATAAGAGTTGCTGTGGTCATGGTGTCTCTTCACAGCAATCGAAACCCTAACGAAGACAGTGTTTTTTAACCTGACCTTGGGAATCTAATTATTTATTCATACAGATATTAATGTAGATCACAAGTATGCGTCATCTACATGTTGGATGCTATGCTAGATACTTGGATACAGTAGTCATCAAATTTCTGTCCCTAAAGTAAAAGAATATATAACTTACTGGCTTAATTACTTTTCTATTGCTGTATTAAGACCTCATGGCCAAGGCAACTTATAGAAGAGTTTAATTGAGCTTATTGTTCCAGGGGGTTAGAGTCCATGATGATGGAACAAAGGCATGCTACAGAAGCTAAAAGCAAGTAGAAAAATAGAGAGTACAATGGGCATGGCATATAGCTTTTGAACTCTCAAAGCCCACCACCACTGTCACACCTCCTCCAACAAGGCCACACCCCCTAGTACTTCCCAAATAGTTCCACTAACTGGGAACTAAATATTCAAGCATTATGAGTCGATGGGGACCACTCTCATTCAAACCACCACACTTACTGAAAACAAATTAAATGGCAATTCTAAAACAGAAGTCCACCCTACTGACACACACTGGGCAATATAGGGGCACAGAGAGATTTGGGGGCCAGATGAAATGTTTGCAGAAGTGTAGATGTAATTCTAAACGGTCTTACTAAATAAGAAACACAGAGCCAAACGCAGAGTTAAAAGCCCAGACATCCGAGAGCAGTAGCCAAGAGCTAAGACCTCCTTCTTACCACTCGCTGCCACTGCCGTCCTTCCCCTGAGAAAGAGACCTACTTCCTGTGTGTCTGTATTTTTATTGTTTGTTCTTTCTGTTCTGCCTTCTCATTGGCTCTAAACCCAACCATATGACTTTCTCATCACTGCCTGTCTATACAGACCTCCAGGTCTCTATGGTTGATACTTGGATTAAAGGTGTGTGTCACCATGCTGGCTGTGTCCTTGAACACCCAGACTCTGCCTGCCATGTGATCAGATTAAGGGTGTGTGCTACCACTGCCAGACTTCTGCTTAATGGCTATGACCTCTGATCCCCAGGCAACTTTATTTATTAACATACAAATGAAATCACATTTCAGCACAAATAAAATATCACCACACAGAAGAGGCATCTAAGCTGAGATGTTTCAAGCAAGGAAGAGTCCTGGCAAAGGAAATGGAAAAGAAAGGGGAGGGAGTACAGAGAGCTGGTGCAGAGGGAGCAGTGTGGCTACACGGAGGAACGGGACAGGTTCAGCAGATGGGGCAGAGTTGTGCCGTGGGGAGAAGTCCAGAAGGAAAGTAGTGTGAGCATGGAGGCCCTCATGGGCTGTGGAGGAGCTGAGATTCCACCCTGAGTTTGCACCTGAATGGACCCTTTCCATCTGAGTGCTTCCAAATGCAGTCTTAACTGAGGAGAGACGTGAAAAGAGGGTGGAGAGATGGTTGGAAGGAGGCTGTTGGTGGAAACCAATCAAGACAACATGGATTGGAACAGAGAAAGAGATGAGGGTAGAGAGGGAGAAGGTGGGCGAAGGTGAGAGCAATAAGGAAGAAGAAGCAATGGACTTCCTGAGGGGAGAGCAGGAGGCTCAGAAATCGGAGAACAATAACTCTTCCAGCAGGAGGGAAAAGGTGCTAGTTTGGAAGGATACTTCTGGGAAAGGCTAGCCTATCCCATAGAGCCAGAGAGAGAGAGGCTCAGAAGAACCTGAGGGTACTGGGTAGGGAAGAGGGTGGGGCAAGAAATGGAAGACACGGGTAGAAACCTCTCTACCTTCTAAGTGCTATCGATCAGATACCTGCCCCTTGGGCTGGGGACTGGGGCTCCTCAGGAGGAAAAAATGGAAGAGGCAGTGGACTTAGGGCTCTAAGCACCCCATCGGGAGGGTAAGATTGAAAACTACAAAGAAGTGGCTTACAGAAGTCTAACCACGGAGTGGTCAGGCTCCCTTGACCTTTCTCCTGCCATCTTTGCCCGTGGCCATCTTTCCCCAGGAAAGTAAAACTCTTTGAGAAGGTGACAAAGACTGTAACCTCCAAACTGAGGTCCCACATTGTTTACAGACAGGGTCCATTCTGAAAGATGGGTCATCAGATGACGTTATCATCATGTGAACGACATGGAAACTGTGCCAGGGATGCGGCTCAGTGGTGCAGTGTGTCCTTACTGTATCCAAGGCCTAATGTCCAATCCCCAGTGAGGGCACCAGCTGTCTTGGAGTACACACACAGCAGAAACAAGGGAGACTCTGCCCCAATGAGGTGGAAGAGGAGCACCAACCCCTGAGAGCTGTCCTCTGACATCCACATGACATCCACATGCATCTTTGGCGTGTGCATGATCTCATACACACACACACACACACACACACACACATCAGCACACGCAAAAAGAAGTTTAATTTCATTTTAAAAATGGAAAGGTTACTGGGCCATACATATTACCTGGATAATGGGTCCAGAGACGAAGAGAAAAGGCCCTGCCTTCTGCCCACACTGTTGCAGACACTCGCTCACCCAGGTTTTCGTACTACACTGGTTTTCTCTTCAATGAGCCCCATTAACCCCCAGAGACTGCAGTCGCACACACCTCTGGATAACTGAAATTCAACACTAGGGTAAAGGAAGAACCAGGGAGGACAAGGTTCAAGTCCCACAGAAGCCAGTTCAGATTCACCTCCTCACTCCCAGATTCCCCCAAATCCTGAGAAGCAGTGGGTCTCTTTGGCCGGTTGTCTGCTGCTGCGCCCTACTGTGTCTAGAGCTCTGAACAGGGTACTGGCTTGGTCTGGGGCCAGAAAATCCAGCTGTGCCATCTGCCTGACCCAGATGCGTGAGATGCCTGGCCATAGCCAACTCTGATTCCGACATTTCAACCCTTCGCCAGATCCCACCCATTCTCCCTGCTCCTCTCTCTCTGTCCCCCAACCACTCTCGCTGAATGTGGCTAGCAGACTAGCTTGAGCTGTTCTATTCTTGGAACCCGGTGTTAATTTCCTTTGGTCAGTGAATTAGACAGTGGTTGATTACAAAAAGTCAGAGAAACTTCTCTTATGTTTGAACAATTCCCCCTTACTCCCATTTCCTATATATATATATATATATATTGGTTTTTTTTTGAGAGAGGGTTTCTCTGTGTAGCTTTGCACCTTTCCTGGATCTCACTCTGTAGACCAAGCTGGCCTCGAACTCACAAAGATCCGCCTGGCTCTGCCTCCAGAGTGCTGGGATTAAAGGCGTGCGCCACCACCGCCCAGGCCATTTCTTATATTCTTATAGCTTGGCAGCCAAGAACAATCCTCTTTTTAGGAGAAAGAATTGAAAACAGTCTCGCCTTACATTTACATAGCATACTCTCTCTGCAGACTCTTTTGCATACATTATTTTACACATTTGACCCACACAACCACTGTTTATATTTGTTATTGAGGACTCTGAGTTGAGACTCTGCTCTACCTTCCTCACCAGCTTCTCTTTCTTTCTGGTAGGGGCACAAGGAAGGCTGTCTGCAAGGGAAACACTACAAACATATGAAAGGGAATCTGTGTTCTGCAGAAGGGTGCTAGGCTAAGGGAGGCACCAGGCCTGGAGCAGTGGAGGCAGAAATCCGCAGCACACACTGGCATTAGTGACTCATGGTAATATGTACTATAGAAAACAGCCCATCACACCTGGGCCACACAGACAAAGGCTGCTCGCAGCTTTAATCAGGCTTTAATTTGCAGTGAATGGCGGTAAATGCAGAGACATTCATGGCTGCTCAAGGTAGATTAGACTAAGTAACCAAGGAGCTTGGAATAAATGATGGTTGAGTGCTTGGCCCTAAACAGGACATTTATACCAGCTCTTCTAAGGTTCAGATGACGTCATAGAAGTGGAAGAATGTAAGAGCTGGAAGTTAGAGAGGACTGTGGAATGCTGTCCTCAAGGCATGCTACAGCCATGGCAAATGGTCTCGAATCAGCCACAGTTGCCTGCATTGGGGCTGCACAAGATTGTCATGTCAACAGTCAGTATTAGACAGAGAGGTTCATAGCAGTCTACCCCTCCATGCTCAGCTATTGGCTACTGATGGACTCTGTGGGAGGGACAGTCATTGTCCTCAGTTGTATACCCAATAGTGAACCCACCAGGCTACAGTGGATAGTTCCAAACACAATGTCTGTGCTCACATAGACTCCTGGTTAAAATCAGTGGGTCAAAAACAAAACTAAAAGCCAGGAATGTGGGAAAGAGACTTGTAGGGAAGAGGAGGAGAAGACAGGGGTGACAGAGAGACAAAAGAGGGTGGGGTGAGAATAAGCAGAATACACTATGTAAATGTACGAAACTGTCAAAGAATAAATTTAATCGGCAAAAGCAATTTAAAAAGGAGAGGAAAACTCAACACTTAGGAAAAAATGAAAAGATCCATGAACCACAAATCCCAGTCATAAAATGTATAAAAGCAAATAAAAAATGGCACCCATCTTCAGGTATGCCATCACCACCGACTTTCATTGCCACAAAGGGATTCTTTTAGAGGCAAAGGCATGATACCATCCAATATGCAGTCAGAACTCAAATCTCCCCCACATTCACACGCCACATCTGGCAGATGTCTCTGGGTTTACAGGCTGGTGCTTCCTTTTTCCCTTATAAATGCTGTTGGTTGAAGAAACCAGGCTGTTTTCCATACACAGCTCCACATTCTGGATTAGTCTGTGTGAACTGGAAAAGGAGCTGCACCTGTTACGCGTTCTACAAGGCTGACTGATGATAACATCTGTGGTTCTAGAGAGCCAGAATTTCATGGCTAAGAATCAAGTTATCTCGGACTGTCCTTAGTCTCCTGATAGCCGTTTATTGTGATTTAACAGCCTTGTGGTTATTAGGTAAATCCTTTGGAATGTGTAAATAGACTCCCACATCCTACCAACCCAAAGGCGAAGAATGCCACCAGATATCATCAGAGGCCTATAGCACAGGTTTCCCGACAGAACTGTAACTCACCACCAACAAATGTTCCCACCAACGTATTTTTAAAATACCTTGATTTAAGGCTGGAGAGATGGCTCAGCAGTAGAAACCAGATTCCATTCCCAGCACCTACATGGCCGCAGACAGTCATCTCCAGTTCCAGGGGATCCAACAACCCTTTACGGCTTCTGCAGGCAGTGCATACATGATGCACAGATACACACAGGGCCAAAACCACCCACACTCACAGAATAAAAATAAGTCAGTATTTTAAATGTCTTGATTTGGGGCCTACAAAAGATGGTTTAGTGATAAAGGTGACTGCTGCCAAGCCTGAAGACCTGAGTACCATCCCTGAGACCCGCATGCTGGAGGGAGAGAACTGAGTCCTTCAAGTCCTACTCTGACATGTACACACATGCATACCCACATGCTCGTAAGTAAGCAAACAAACAAACAAATAAATATTAAGACTATATACCTTAATTGATGGCTTTCCTAACAGAACACTGTTACTATAAAAACTTGATAAAACTGTCAAGGGTTGGAACGTGGTATTTGAGATAGCTTGAATCCATGTCCCCGAGCCATGGTTGGTTACTCACATTTGCTTCTAGAATAAATTCTGTTCCCTTTGAGGTGAGATCTATGTTTTTGTGTCAACAGTTGACCAGATGTTTTAAATGTTATAGTGTCCCAGGTATTTCTTGTAACCTAAAAGAGCCATAAGCCCAGAACAGGTGATGCAATTCAGAGCAAAACTCCTTCATGGCGTGTACACCATTAGCAGGCGCGTAATGTTTACTCTGATTCTGTGATGTCCATGGACACTGACAGCCATACTTAGGTTCATCGGCTTAGAAAGGGTTTATGAAATGGTTGTGCGAGTATTAACATCTGCATGTAACAGCTGGGATCCCTCCAGAGAGAAGCCTTTTCCCATCACTTCAGGTAACAGTTCTCAGCTGCTGTAGTTCCTGTGGGAAAGGTAGATGGAATTATCCATCCATCTCCCCACTGTTTGCTGCTGCTGTTGTTTTACAGTTTTCAGAACAAGTTTTATCTTTACCATCCAAAGACGACCTAGAAGCTAATTTTTGTTTTTACAGTAAACTTGTGGTTTTTAACAATGTTAGTGCATGTTGGGCCATCTCACTGATTACTTATATTTGTGTGAAATCATCTCATCTTGGCCTCCTCAAATTTGTTTCTTCCTCTAAACCAATCTCCATTGTTTTAGATAGCTCCTTTCCTTTCAGGAATGTTATTTTATTTGATTGCTTTCAAGTTACATTTATATGTGTGCATAAGTGTGTGCACACGAGTGAGGCCAGAGGCATTGGATTTCCCTGGAGCTGGAGTTCAGGTAGTTGTTGGCTACAAGATGCAGGCGTTGGGAACCAAACTCTGGCCCTCTGGAAGTACATGCTCTTAACTGGTGAGCCATCCATCACTCCAGCCTAGGAATGACATTTTTAAGTCCCTGCATTATCTTGACTAGCTCCTGTCCTAGACAGTTTTTGAACCCCTGCACCTTTCCGTGATACATGGGGACCACTACCAGGGCACTGGCTGGGCCTATTACTTAGGAGGTATCTATTCTACCTCTTAGGCCCCAGGATTAGCCCAACCCATCAGAAAGAGAGGGAACGGCATTACAGACGGGCAGAAGCCTCAGTTTTCCTCATTCCATCTCTCACTCCACCTGCATATTGATGTGTCACTTTGTAGGAGACAAATACATCCTTCTCTCCATTCTGCCTGCTGCCCCTGCCCCCTAGTTTGGCTTTGCCCTAGTCCATTCTCAACAAAAGGGATGCCTTCCAACAGTCATTCAAAACCTATATGCCACAAAGGAAAGAAAATTCAATTATATCAAAATTACTGCATGTAAAAAACAATATATGTAAACTCCAAAGACAACAAACTAGGGAAAACACATTCAACTTCTATCACAGCAAAAATCTCATCATCCTATAAACCAAAAGACCAAAAAGGAAATGGATAAAGAGATGGAAAAATAAATATCAATGACCAAAAAAAGGACGATGAGCTTAACCCTTTTTTTTGTTGTTTGTTTTTGTTTTTGTTTTTGTTTTCTGCTTTGTTTTGTTTTTCGAGACAGGGTTTCTCTGTGTAGTTTTGGTGCCTGTCCTGGATCTTCCTCTGTAGACCAGACTGGCCTCGAACTCACAGAGATCTGCCTGGCTCTGCCTCCCAAGTGCTGGGATTAAAGGCGTGCACCACCACCGCCCGGCCAGAGCTTAACTCTTAATAAGAGAAATGTTTGCAAAGGAGGATAATTTGGGTAGAGATATAGCTTAGTGGTAGAGCATTTGCCTAGTGTGCATGAGGACCTGGGTTCAATCCCTGGGACCTCCCCAGGTAGTGATTTAGTAAATGTATCAAAATATAATGTACTCCCCCCTTAGCTGAATAATTCCTATCCTGGGAATTCATCCTACAGATCCATCTGTACAAGTATGAAATGACTCTATGGAGGGTTATATACTCTAGCTTGCCAACAATTAATCCAAGTGCCCATCTAGTAGGAACTATTTTTTTAAATGGCACATGTAGAAAAGAGAATAGCAGGGCCGGTGAGATGAATCGGTGGATAAGGATGCTTGCAGCCAGATCTGATGACCTGAGTTTGATCCCCAGAACTCACATGGTGAAAAGAGAAAAGTGACTCCTGAAAGTTGTCCTCCGACCTCCACAGCAGGCGCTCTCTCTCTCTCTCTCTCTCTCTCTCTCTCTCTCTCTCTCTCTCTCTCTCTCTCACACACACACACACACACACACACACACACACACACACACTGTAAAAGAAAGAAAATGGCATACTCGGGATTTGTTAAAGGAATGAGGATGTTCTTTGTATACTGATAAGAAAGATCTCCAGGGCATGCAATGATTAATCACAGTCTGGAAATAGCATCTATGTGTGTGGCCGACACTGGCCAGCTATTGTGCCAAGGGTTTCCTGTTTTCACCTAGGCACAGTGCAGAAATGATTCTCAGCCTCCTTTGTAATAAGGCAGGTTATTGACTGAGTTCTGACCAACAGGATGCAAATAAAAGTGACTGAATGCCATTGATTGGAAATGGCTAATACCGGGACGCCTTATCAAAATGAAATCAGAGCATGTGGCAGGGGAAGGCCAGTGGCTGGCTGCATCCCTAGGTTGAATAACTAAACCACATGTGGACAACAGGGACAGCTCCCCCGATGACAAAGAAAAGCAAGGCCCAGTCATGGAATGGAATGGAACGGAATGGAATGGAATGGAATGGAGACGGTGGTGTAGTTCCCTGGTGTAGGAGAGGAAGAGGGCCAAGAGGGAGGAAGCGACTGAGCACAGAGGGAAGTGGAGAGGCCTGAGAGCAGCATCAAGGCTCCCACGCAAATCAGCGCACCTGGGCCTGACACGGTGCACTATTAAAAGACCCAGGAGTCCATGGGACGTGACTGAGTCTAGAGAAAATGTAAGATGAGCCCGGATTTTTTATACCAAAAAATGTTCACAGAATAATGAGGACGTATGAAAAGACTTAAACACTAGCTAGAATGTTTCTACTGGTTAAATAGGGCACAATATGAATATCAAACATACTCCTAGATGAACAGCTACAGGCAGTCAAGGACTGCTGAGAGACGGAGAATCAGTCTTCCCCGGGGATGAGCACCCTGATAGGTTCTCCAGTCCCAAGGGGTGGTCCCGAAATACATGGAAGTATTAGCAACACTGGATGGATCCAATAGGTTTTATATGTAGATGAGCCTACCACCTGGGTACTGGGAATCAAACCCAGGTCCTCAGCAAGAGTAGCAAGTTCCCTGAACTGCTGAGCCAGCTCTCCAGCCTCTAATACATGTAATTGTTTAAACCCAGCTTGACAGAACAGGTATGTATAGGAGGAGAATGAGTGGGCAGAGTCAGGGCAGGGCCAGACTTCTCAATATAAAATATGATTTTTGTTTTGAACTATGTAATTATAGCAACTATTCAAGAAATAAACCAGTTATCAGACTGCTAGAATATACTTAGCAGCTCAAGAGTGACCAGATGACAAAGGGCCCTGAGAGCACTGAGGAGGAGTGATTCCCAGGCCAGGGCCAGCAAAGTTTCTATAGAGAAGGTATGTCCTCTTCCTTATCACTACCCTCTGTCTGTTTGTCCATCCCGCTCAAACTTCCCCTGCTGTCCTCATCTCTAGTTACATCCCCTCAAGCCTTCCCCCAGATCCTCATGTGCTATCTCTGCCACCAACACACAGAGGTACTCATCGTGCACCCCAGGTTGCACTGAGCACTCCACACACTTGTGGCATTGTCTGATGCACTTGTAGCCACCCTGAGACGTTCTGAGTAGCCCTTGGAGATACTGCAAACACTACCTTCTCTGCTAAGACGTCAGACAGCGGTGACAGACAGCAGTGACCTCACGAGGAGGACTCATCTCCTTCACCAAGCACTCAGGCCAGGCTGGAAGGGAACAAGTGCCTCATGAACTTTTTAACTTAATTGAACTGAATGGGGGAAAAGTTCTTCTGCAAATACTAGACCAGAATGGGCAAGAAAAGGATGGATTTGAAGGAGGATGGGAGGCCTGGGACTCTTCAGACTCCATCAAACCCTGGTTCTTAGCCTGTGGGACCTCTTCCTCCAGCTCCACTGTTTCTAGACACAAGTAGGTACAGGGCACGGTTCTGGGTCCCTTGGGAATGGGAAGTGCTTCTTAGGAAAGTGTTGCAAAAGGATAGAGTTATTGACTGAGGCCACAGAAGATGTCGCTGCTCGTATGTAAAAGTAGCTTTTCAGCCTCAAAGGTACAGCAGGGGTGGATGTTTTCTCTCTCCTAGGACAAATCAAAATCCCAGAGAACTGTATAAAAGCAAAAAGTGTGAGTCTTTGTCTTCTTTGAGGTCAGATGTCTGTGTTCTCATAACCACAGAAACACAGAACCATTCTCTCCCTCCCTCTAAATCATCCCAGTCCAGAATCACTTTGCAGCCTCAGAGAGAAAGAGGCGGCGGTTAGTTCTGGAATGTAACACTAGAAGGCACGGCAGCCCCCCTCCCCCTCAGCAGCAATTTCCCTTGCCACGATCTGTTACCTGCCGTGAACTTCAGTCTGAAAATATTAAATGGAAAATGCAGAAATAAGCAATCTCTAAGTTGTAAATAACTTTCATCAGAGTATATTGCTATCTTTTTATTGTATTAGTGGTTGTATTACTCTTTCATTGTGTCTAGTGTATGAATGAAACATAACAGTGAGTGTGGACATATAGGAAGAAGCATATGGATGGGGTTTGACATTCTTGCCCAGGGCTCTAGAAGTCTCCCCTAGCCTAGAGTGAATTTTGATGTTTGGTATTGAGTAACTCAACTGCAGTAAAATGCTTGTGAGTAGTAAGTCTGGACAGATAGTTGGCTAATAAGCATTTCAGTGTACCTGGCTTTTATACATTTTTAAAGACTTATTTATTTATGTATTTTATGTATATGGATGTTTTGTCTGCATGTACACACACCAGAAAAGGGCATCAGATCCCATGGGACTACAGTTAAAGACAGCTGTGAGCCACCACATAGGTGCTGGGAATTGAACTCAGGACCTCTGGAAGAGCATCTTGTGTTCTTAACCATTGAGCCATCTCTCCAGCCCATAGTTGGCTTTTAAATGCACAATTACCCTGCAGTTGCTGTTGCAATCTGGAAACAGGGCATGTCACATGTCTGCTCCACACCACTGAAAAGGTGCCTGCTGTGGAGATGGATGAGTTCCTGTTAATAAACTCCCCGTCTGTTCCCAGGGGTTGGGAGGTGTGTTGGGGGAGTGAAGCCCAATAAAGGCCCTGGTCGTGCCTGTCCACAGTGCACTCCTGCTTATGGTCAGAGTGCCTCTGGGTTTCTGTGTGTTTAATGAGGTCATGTTCTCCCCAGAGGGAGGCTGTGAGTCAGCATCAGAAGTCTCTAGCCCTCACACTGATCGGCCAGCCCCTTGTACCTCCATCCACGTCATACTCCTTGCCATGTCCTGTCCTCATCCTGAATGCTTAGTCCCTGGAGCTGCTGTCACACAGCTGCTGTCCCTCACTTTCCCTTACACAGTTCATTCACCCTAATCCCCTTTTCACCTTTCACCCTTCTCCTTATCCAGCACAGCTGTCTCCTGTCCATCTCCTCTGCCTGTTCTCTCCATGGCGATGCCGAAAACCAGACCCTTAACTCCTCATTGTCACCCCCACAAGGCTGAGAGTCAGGCCGCCTGGGTCTGTTATTCTCTCCAACAATCCTTCTTTCTGTTCTCCAGTGGATCTTGTGTTCCTGCTTCCCAGCACCTCCAGGGGGTGCCCCTCTTCAGCCGACTGCCCACTCCTACAGCTCAGAGTCACGTGTGATGTCATCGACCAGTCCCTTGAAGCTGACCATTAAGGACTCTGTCCCCATCCCTTCTCTGCAGTAGAACTGGCTCCTGGCATTGGTGAGTTCCGGCTTCCTGGCCCACGTGAAGGACACCTAGGTACTGAGAACCTGTGAAGAGACCTCTCAAGTGCTTCTGTGAAGCACAGAAGGCAAGAAAAGAGATCTGAATTTGCGCTTCTGATTTTCCAAAGGTCAATGGTGAATTCCCAGAACTCTAGAGGTGGTGAGTTTGCCATCAGTCACAGTTGAACTCATGGAATCCAAAGGACCACCTTATGTATACAAGGAACCCTTGCTTCCTTTCTTCAAGGCTGCAGGACTGGCACACCATGAAGATGCCAAGAATTCTCCTCCTCCTCCTCCTCCTCCTCCTCCTCCTCCTCCTCCTCCTCCTCCTTCTTCTTCTTCTTCTTTTGGTGTTTCGAGACAGGGTTTCTCTGTGTAGTTTTGGTTCTGGATCTCGCTCTGTAGACCAGGCTGGCCTTGAGCTCACAGAGATCCACCTGGCTCTGCCTCCTGAATGCTGGGATTAAAGGTGTGTACCACCGGCGCACGGCACCAAAAATACTTCTTACCTGCACTTCAAACAAGGTATTTTAATAGCCATATGAGCAAGGAGGAAAATATCACCCAGATTAAGGCAAAATCAGGAGGATTTGCAACTGGTGGGGTGTGCCAAATAATGCTGAATATTAGACTGATGTCTATCAGAAGGAATGTTTGGTAAAGGAAGTATCCAAGACATTCTGCATTCAATGCTTTTCCAATTTCCTAATGACAATATAGACAAGGCATTTACAGACAAGTAGATGATATAGACAAGGCGTTTACAGACAAGTAGATGATATAGACAGAATGTTTACAGACATGTAGATGATGGTTATGAGTGTGATTATGGGGCTGGGGAGGTGGGTCGGCTGATAGCGTGATGACTAGAGTCTGATCTCCAGGACCCAGGTACAGTGGTTCATGTTGTAGCCCAGGTACAGTGGTTCATGTTACAATTCCAGTGCTGGGCTAGCAGAGCCCAGGTACAGTGGTTCACATTGTAATCCCAGTGCTGGGCTAGCAGAGTCCAGGTACAGTGGTTCATGTTACAATTCCAGTGCTGGGCTAGCAGAGCCCAGGTACAGTGATTCACATTACAATCCCAGTGCTGGGCTAGCAGAGCCCAGGTACAGTGGTTCATGTTGTAACCCCAGGGCTGGGCTAGTAGAGCCCAGGTACAGTGGTTCATGTTACAGTCCCAGGGCTAGGACAGCAAAGACAGGTAAATCCCTGAACCTTGCTGACCAGCCAGTCCACCTGAATCAGTAAGCTCCAAGCCATTGAGAGACTGTGCCACCCTCTCCCCCCAAAACCCGAACAACAGAAAACCAAGGTGGATGGCACCTGAGGAGCAACAACTAAGGTTGACCTCTGACCTGCACACTGGTGTACATATATGTGTCTGCACACATGCATGCACACACTCCACAAAGTGATATTAGAATAACTAATTGGAATTCAACTTATCTTACTGAATTCCAACATGATGTCTTTAACAGGAAAAGTCATCAAAAAAATATTGAAAGCTGGTAGTGGAGATACAGGCCAATAATGTCAGCACTCCAGAGGTTAATGCAGGAGGAATGAGTGTTCAAGATCAGACAAGGGGACAAAGTAAGCAGACCTTCTCATAAACAAATGCCCAATATTCAGTAGAAGTTATAGAGAAAAATGACAATAAATTTCATATGAAATTCAAAGTGGGAAGAAGCTAACCATGGGCTGTTTATAGGAGTGCCCATGGGGTGAAAGATAAAGAAAAGCAATGAAGGAAATATGACAAAAATAAGAGTTGTGGGAATGGAGGGGGGTCCAAAGGGGACTTTGAGGAGCAGGTGCTGCTTGGCTCTTGATCGGGGACTTCTGTCACTGTGGTCACTCTTTAAATGACTATATCTGTTCATATACTCTTTTGTATATATGTTGCTAATTTTTCAAAAGGAAACTTTTAGAGTCATATAGCACAGTGCAGGAAGTACCGAATCCCAGAGCAATCCAGTCAAGCAGAGCCTTTGATTGATAATTCGAGTCAGAGTCAGGTGACCCACATCAAATGCAAAAAATCATCTCTGTCATGCTCTGCCCATCTGGGTGGCATCCTGGCTGGAGACCTTGCAGAGCTCAAGGGCTGTTCTCTCTGAGGCATCAAGCAAACAGTTGCTGGGGAACCACACTCCACGGATGATGAGCCTGCTTACCTTTGACCGTCATATTAGATCATAACAAATGAAGTGTTTAGAAGCAGCCACAAGCAGCAGCTGGCAGCTCTCTTCAAACCTTCCAAGCTATTATATGGCAGAGGAACCTAGCCAGGTCTCTGCAGTGCCAGAGGCCAAAATAACCAGTAGTTGAAGGCACTGTGAGGCTGATCCTGGATAAATAACATAACTTTCTCACACGGGAATACCTGTAGGAAGTCCTGAGCTTGTGTCCCAGGCAAGGCTCAGGACTTCTGTTTAGTCCATTGCCAAGGGTACCACAGAAGAATGAGGCAGCTCAAATAATCCCTGAAGTTCCATCACCTCCTGTCCCTGAGATGAGACCACGAGACTTGTACATTGTGTGCCCAAAGAAGAGAGAGAAGCCAACTCCAGAACCAGAGCTTTGTTTTTAAATACAATCACAGTGTCTTCTTGATAGTAACTTGTTGTTTCTGTTGTTTTTAAATCAGAGTGGTGTTGTATTTCTATTATTCCAATGGTAAAGTACTCTGAGACACCACTGCTGCCCAGGAGCATAGGTCTTCCAGATCACTGCAGGCCACCTGCAGAAGCTTGAACCTTCCTAAGGATCACCCCAAACAGAAGCGGAGGCCGCTTACTCTCTCCTGCCCTCTGCTGGCCCTTCCCTCCATCTCGTATTTCTGCACGATGCTGACAGTACCTGAACAGGATGGCACAAATCAAGAGCTGCTGTCACCAGAGATACACCTGGTGTTTTTACTAACTCTCAGAAAATGATAAATTTTCAGAACGTAAGGGCTGGGAGAAAGCTCAGCGCTCAACCTGACTAGATCCTGCTCAGAACCGAGTGGTAGTTTGTGGGCAATGCATGGTCCATAGCTCATGCACTATGGACAAGCTTGGAGCCAACCTATAAAAATGTAGAAATTTGACCTAGAACTCTAGATATTTAATATCACATTAGTAGATGTTCACGATGTTTCAAAATGGAGAGCAAGAAGTGGTGTGTACAACTGTAGTCCACTTACAAGACATCACAGCGTAGGTCTTGCCCAGCGACAGAAAAGCCTGTCATCTCCACAACCAGGTAAGGCACAACTCAAAAGGGACACACATACCACACAGAAGCAATTCCACTGGCTTCCAGGGACAGCTGCAGTTCTTCATACTCAGGGGCCTTCAAGAACCTGTGAGTGGCCTGGGGTTGGGGGTGGGGGAGAGTCCTAGGGAGAGGTTGACACCATCTACCAATGAGGCCTCACTACACCTGTGGGCCCATCTTTGGTATGGTCTCCCGGGGAGAATGACCCTGCCTACCCCGGAGACACAGGTTGGAACTGTCCACAGTGGCCAGGTGAAGAGACAAAAGGAGAGTTAAACGGAACCAAAGATGGGTTACAGGCCAGGTGAATCGAGGCTTCACTGGGGAGAGCAGCCTGCCCAGGCAAGTGGGCTTGTCTCAGAGACATGGGTAAGGAGCTGCTTAGAAAGAACCTTGGACCAGGAGCTGTGGTACCCACCATCTGTTTCTAGTGAGCTTCAAGAACCCACAGAAAGGCCTTGAAAAACTTGCAGCGAGCGGGTCCCCTGTTCTTGGTGGCCGCCCGTACCCAGACAGCCTTTCCCCCTTTTGTACAGTCCCTGCTCTCCACCCCCTCCGGGATTATTCCGGAGCTGACCCTCTTAGAGCTGGCTGCTGGAGAAGAAACAGAGTAAAGGTTGGCTGGAGACCTCAAGTACATAGAAGGTTGTTTTATATGGAAGTTTTGGCTAAAACGAGATCAAGAGTCATATTTTAAAATGAAGCTGTTTTTAGGTGGAATGTGATTGGAACACTGCAGAATTTGGTCCTGTTCCAAAGATGTCATTGAAGTGTGGGGTAGAGAAATCCCATTGAAGAAAGTGATTGGGAGGAAAAGCCACAGCCTTTGGCCTGTGAAGTTCACCTCCTTCAATGCAGCTCACTGGCTTATTCTGTAAACTCAGCTTCCCTGTGACAGCGTATACCAGAACTGACGTGCTGCTGCATCTTCAGAATGGCCTAAATCGAGCCAAGTCACCTTGCCTGCCTGCCTTTCTTACGCATGGCACCTGCCCTTTGTGGCACTGGAATTTATAGTCTCTGTGTTGGTCTTGTTCCTCTTTCCAGTGGACAAATCATGGCCCAGAAGAGAGACATGTCATTCATAATGTCACGCAGAATAAAAGGGCTCTACCCTGAAGTCCAGGTGTGCAAATACTGCTTGGCTCTTTTCCCCAGCTCCTCTCCCACACCACTGGTTTCCTCTGATGGGGTGAGATGACAGGCCCCATCTGGCTAAGGGAGCAAGCTAAGTGTGGGGAAAGAATCAAAGGCAATAGGGTACTGGTCTAGAATTGCCCAAGGCTAGTCCTGGTCCTACCTAAACTTGCTTCCTCTTCACCCTTTACCCTCCAGCAGAGGACACAAATGGCTTTCTCATTCTCTATGGTCGTTTGCAGAGCTCAGGGGTGTGTGTGTGTGTGTGTGTGTGTGTGTGTGTGTGTGCGTGGGCACATGCATGTGCCACGGCATGTATGTGGAAGTCAGAAGACAGCTGTTGGGAGCTGAGGCATCATCCACCTTGCTTTGAGGCAGGATCTCTCTTGCTGTTTCTGCTATCCTGTAATTCTGGCTAGCGGACTATGAGTTTTCTGTCTCCACCTCTCATCTCACGGTAGGATCACAGGGATTTCGGATGCCTGTTACTGTATCCAGCTTTGGCTTTTTTTTTTTTCCTCCTGTTGTTTTACATGGGTTCTGGATATAAACTAATTGTGCCAGGCTTGTGTGGCGAGTGCCTTTGCTCCAGGGGTTGTAGGGCAGGGTAGATGTGAAGGAAACACAACACTGACTTTGCAGAATTCTTCCATTTTCCAGCCTTCAGTATTAACATCTAATCAGCAGGTCTGAGAACCAGAGAAAGTTACATGACCTTCCAGGATGAACAATTATCCCCCATGGCTGGTCATAAATGTAGAAAATGCTGAGTTGGTACCAGTCAGAGCATGCCAATGGCAAGGTCCCGTTCTGTGTTTTGTGTGGTCAGGGTGCAATGCAATCATAAACATGGTGGTAAAAAGCCCAGGGCTCCTCTAACAGCTGATGCAGCTGTGAAATCAGAGAGGCAAAAAGTAGCTCACATAAGACAAGAGGTACATGAAATTCAATGTACATATATCTCAATGTCAAGCTGTGTACTAAGGAGCCTCCACCCCTAGCTGAAGAGTTACTGACAGTTGGTGGTTGCTAGGAGAGGGCGAGTCACTTTTCTTTGTGTGTGGTCCCTTGTAGCTTAACCATGTTCCTGCAGATGGACCCACTCACACCCATGCATATATGGGCAACACTGGTTGGACTCAGTGAGCTATTTTAAAAAGGGACATGAAGTTGGGAAGTGGACATGGGAGGGGATCCAGGAGGAATTAGAAAGAGAAGCAGAGGGTGGATATGACCGAAATAAATTGTATGCTTGTATGAAATCCTCAAATAATACATTAAAGTGTATATTTGTTTGTTTGTTCTTCAAGACAGGGTTTCTCTGGATAGCCTTGGCTGTCCTGGAACTCACTCTGTAGACTAGACTGGCCAGAACTCAGAGATCCACCTTCCTTTGCCTCCCAAGTGCTGGGGTTAAAGGTGTGCACCACCACAGCACAGCAAAAGTGTATATTTAAAAGAGAATTCAAATACTCATTTTTGAATGGCTGAGAGAAAATTACCTGCCTCTCTCTCTCTCTAAACACTAAATAACACTACAGTGTGTGCTGTGATGAAACTAAGAACCAACAGAACACCAACATAGAGCCCTCTGGTCACCGGGGAAACCACTGCAGGAAGCCTTCACATTTGTGGCTTCATTCTACCTACTGTGGTCTGTCCCCTACAGGCTCACGTGCAGGAAGCTTGGTCCATGAAGTACGGAGCTGCATGACTGTGAAGCGACTCCACCATCATGGACTGATGGGTCTCACGGGAATCGGTTCCCACAAGGGTGGGTTGTCATAGAGCCGCCCCCCCTCCACACCCTGTCCCTGGTCATTTCTGAATGCAGCCATTTCCCTTTCCTTTTCTCTGTGATGTGACAGCCAAGAGGTCCCTCACGAGGATGCTAGAACCATGACATCTGGACAAGCCAGCCACCAGAATCGCAAACCAAATAAATCGTTTGCACATAAATTGCCCAGCTTCAAGTTATATTATAGCAGCATAGAACAGATTAACATTACCAGCCCAAACATCAGGCAGACCAGTAAGAATCTGGGGTAGACAGGGAGTCAAACTGCATGCTAGTGCTTAAATATCATGGGCTTCTAGATTCCGGTTCTGGGTGATATTCTTTGATTTGCTCTCTCCCCCTGCTCAGGTCCAGAAGTGACTAAAAGGTATCACTTGTCACATGTTGTACAAGAGTCCCCTCCTGACTCTCCTAAAGGCACTATGCATGTCCCATGACAGAGGCTGAGCCCGGGAGGGCAAACATGGAGAAAACTACCAGCACACATAGCTCTACTCAAATGATAAGGCTTTGCTGTGTTTTACAGACCATCCCTCCAAAACAGTAGCCATGGCTGACGGTCTCACAACTAAAATAACAGGACGCACATGGAACCTTGCCCATGCTGGGCTCCCGTGTGCCTTGCAGGGAAGAGCGCCCACAAAGCATAGCTTTAGAAAACTGGCGGGGGCAAAATCTGGAGGAAGGTGGGTGGAGACTGACATTTGGTCTGGAATTTGAGCTTCTAACTTTATACGTTTGATTGTAGCTTGCTATTTTATGTTCTGCTTTAAAACCGAAAGGTCACCCATCCACTCTAATATGGCCATTTTCGATTTGGGGATGTTATCCACATGCTGAGCTTCAAAGAACAAGCTGACTTCAGTGTCATGGAAGGTTGCTCTGTTTCTCCAATTTGTCACCCTGCTCAGTTTTCCCCATCAACAGTCGCAGCTCAGAAAAACAAGAGCACCTCCCCAACACACACACACACACACACACACACACACACACACACACACACAAAGGGTGGCACAGCTTCCTGTTAAGCTGGAGGCTGGAGTAGAGTCTTGCTTTCTGTGTAGCTTAACAGTATTTTTTCCAGGGGGTGGGGAAACAGGATCACTGACTAGGAACAACTAAAAGGCTCTCTAGTATCTACGATTCCAAAAACAGTTTAAACAAGAGAGCATAAAAATATCCTGATGGGTTCAGCTAAAGCCTGCACCTGCTCTGCTGATGTCAGAGCTTTGCCGATGCGGTCAACTTCCCCAGATCTGTTCCAACATAAGCACTGTGTCAAAAGCTGCCTTGCCCAGGCATCCTGGCCTCACAGCAAAAGGTAAGAAATGAGAGAGCTATAACTACCCAAATGCGACAACAGACGTTTGTGAAGTTAGTGAGTGATAAGGTGGGCCTCCTCTGCACAGACAGCGAGCCAGGAAACTGGAGAGAGATGGCAGGGCTTGCGCGCGCACGCTCGTGCGGGCACGCGCGCGCTCACACCACACAGAGCTGATCAAAGGCACAGCTCATAAGCATACAAAAGCCTGGAACTCCTCTATCAAACGCTTAGGACACATGCCAGCAGCAAGAAAGACGGCCTGGATGACAGCCGTCTGATTCGTGAACTATGTCCTTACAAGAATAGTTCTCTGCTTTTCCCGGAGACCAAGTGAACTGGAAAAACATAAAATAGGCTCAAGAGGCAGGGGACAATTGGCATAGAAGAGCTAAAGGGGTGAAAGCCAGGCGTTCAATGTGGAGAACTCAGGAGAGGCCCAGATATGTAAGTAGAGTTTTGACCGACTTAGAACCCAGACCCCAGCCACTGGACATTGAAGACATCTTCTTCCAAAGCTCCCCCTATGTGTGTTCAAGGCTCTGCAGATACAGAGGGGACACAGGAGATGGTGGTAGCAAAGCCTCCCATGACGTGTCCACAGCCAAGAACTAATGGAGCCGACGCATTAAAGGCATGTCTGCGGGGACTTGGCCGGAGGGCTGCAGGACTGGGCAGCCTCGCCACCTGTTCACACTTGTTCTGCTCAGATCTGAGAAAAGGAGGTCACCCTTGCAGGCCCCACAGCAGAGCCTGAGCAGGTTGGGGCTGTGGTCCAGTGCCTACCTCAAATGCATGAGACCTTGAGTTCACAGAAGGAGCCTATAATAATTGAATGTTTTACAGCACAATTAGCCTCAAACTGGCTTGGAGGAGGGGCTGCTTTTTTTTTTTTTTAAAGTTCTAAGAATTCATATATCAATGCCTTTTCTGATAAAAATGATACTTTATTATAATTTTTTAAAATCACAGAACTCCAGTCTAAATATCACACACACATACATACATACATACACACACCCTCTGGTGCTGGCTTCCATACCTCCTCAAATTTGGCTAATGAGTAATGTATGCCTCAGGGAATTTTCCAGTTCAACTCATACTCAACTTGAAGTACCAGGCATCATAGGTCTTCTGGGTTTGCCCATACTTCAGTGATGACAGCTGGTACATTTGCTGAAGAAATCATTTCCGCTGGCTCAGCACCCCAGTGCTGTGGGCACCGTGTGGTGGTACGCTAAACTATGGATCTGCATGCCACTTCCCGGCAGGCTTTGCCCTCTCTTCTCTCTCATTGTTTTGCTGTGTCTTTACAGGGTTCCCTTAAACACTGCAATAAAAATGTGTCCCCTGGACAGCAGGTGCCTCAGACCAGGACCAGTGCTCCATGTGACGTCACTGAGCCTATAACTCTGGGGTTACAATTCAAAATAAATATGATTTCAAAGTAAGGAATAGATGACTTGCTGACTAAGAAAATGCTTGATTCTTTTGAAAACTCACAATCCACTGTGGACTTTTGTTTCATGATATAGTCAAGAAAAAAATGAGGCAGTGTCACTCCCACTACCGGCAGAGCGCCCCTTCCTGTCTCCCTCCACACAGAGAAGTGACTTCAGAGCCTAGTTGTCACACCTGTGGCTTGGGTCACTTGTAGTTCAGGTAACAAGTTCCTAAACTTGGTTAAGATCAACTGCGTAACCACGATGCTAAGACAAGGGCCCTCACCTGGAGGATGAGAACATGACCCTTGGAAGAAGCTAAGGGCTGGGCTAGCTACCCTGAAACCAACAAGAGAGAACTTCTCAATATTGAAATCCAAGTCTTAAGTACTACCACTGTCTTCAAAACTCACAGACCCTTCTTCCAATCAGGGAATCGTCATTACAGGGGCCCTGGCCAGAGTAACCCACCGGCAGTCTTATTAGAAGCAGAGATATTTCAGAAATAGGAAACACATTTTGTGATGATGTCTGTTTCTAGGACAGACCACAGCCACAGAAACACTTTCCAGAGTTGGTCTGCTCAAATGTCTATCTCAGGAACAAAGGCAGCCAGCCTTCATGAGGTACTGACGTATGTTCTGCCAAAAATATTTTTCTTTTCTTAGCGTTATAAGTTGTCTTCAAGTTCAACTATATTATACATCTGTTCTTTTCATCGGAAAAAAGAATGACTTTAAAAAAAAAAAAAGCTCCAAAATGAGTGATGTCTATGTAGAATGAAGGTAGAATTTTGGTTGGTTGGTTTCTGTAATTCAGAACATAGATGAAATCAAAAGATCTGTAATGGTCTGCACATTCATGTCTTCCCAGGGTCCTTTGCTCAGCTCACATGAACTCATCTGAATCGTTACCATCCTGTAGTGGACAAAAAAGTCAAAATATGAAGGCCGTGAGAACAGTCAGTCTGTACTTAACGTTTATTACCGTGCTAACCACGACCCCTCTTCTTATTCCTCAGGGTTTAGGAAGCTAGCAGGAAGATGACCAAATTCACCATGGCTCCATGTCATTAGCTCTTAGAACGAGCAGGGAGAGTAGCCACAGCCTCCAAGGTGCCAGTTACTGCAACTTCCAAGTTCCAACAGAAAGCACACCCCAACTCAGAGGGTGTGAGGAGAGTGGCTACAAGGAAAGGCAACTTTGCAGAAGGTAGTAAATAGCTAATCATTTCGCATGAATTCCCAACTTTAAGAAGTGAGTAACTGAGGTGAGGGCTATAGAACCTGTGTCCCTGGAGCGACTTAACTCTCTGAACACAGCTTGTGTCATGCCAGATACCTTAAAGCACACACAATTTTAGAAAAGGACCAATCCTCAACAAGCACACTAACGAACAATATCTTGATTCCTTGTGCCAACAACACTGCCATATGCAAAAATTTGTGCGCTAAACCCCAGTATTTTGAACCTCATGGTTTTCATAGATTTCTGATTTCAAATGATAGGTGACTACTTTTCCTCCTTTTTAGTAGTTAAAGTCCTTGAGTCAAACTAAGGCTAGTAATCAAGCTAGCCAGCTTGGTTCTTACAAACAACAGCGCCCGGGTAAAGGGCCAATCTTGCTGCACGGCTGGTAAGTCCCACAGGCCACACACAGGTGCAGCCCCCCCAGTTGCCTTTCATCAGCACGCACTGGAAGGGTCTTCTCTGGCACAATGGCTGGCTGGTGTCAGCACTGGCCACTGCACTGGCTTCCCCTTCTATCTTGTATTGCTTAACACCAATACTGCCAAGAGACAGAGGTACAACTTAGGCTCTTTTTCTTTAAAGGACCCTTGTTGGAAATGGTCAGACAATATTAGGTGAGGGTAGAAAATGGTGGTTTTTATAAAGGTTGTTTTTCTCTGGTTTTAGTCAATATCTCTGTGCTGCTCCTCTTCCCCTTCTTAAAAAAATATTTTAGAGAGTGTGTGCATATACCACACATATGCAGAAACCCTTAGGAAGTCAGAAGAGGGCACTGGACCCCTGCAACTGGAGTTTGAAGAGGTTGTGAGCTGTCCTGTGGGTGCCAGGGAAAAACCCAGGTCCATTAGAAGCAGCTAACTACTCTCTTAACTGCTGAGCCTTGTGCTTCTCTTTAATTAGCACAGGAATCAGAGCCACAGGAAACTTGGCTCAACTGTTTGTGTTTTGTTCTGGTACCAGGACTGACTGCCTCGGAGTCCTAAATTTCAGGCGCAGGATCTGAGACATCAGAAGGAGTCAGCATACATCTGCAAATACCAGCTTCTCTGCCCAGCTAGTGAGGACAAAGAACTGAGTAAGAGCACCTGGCAGGTACCAAGGAAAGGCAAAGTCCCACTGCCCAAGGGCAGGTGTTCTGGGACTGGAGGAATGTCTAACTATCCATCTACAGTCCAGGACTTTCCTTGGTCAACTATTACTTTTCAGATTTCCCAGTCCCTGTATAATTCAGCTTAAAAGATACATCTCTTGTCACCCAGTGATAAACTGGTAAGCAAGAGGAATGTAACAATCTATGCCTCCAAGTCCAAACCAAAAAGGACTGAAAATTACAGTTAAGAGGTTATGCTAAATAGAAGACTAAAAGTTCAGATGAAAATTAGCTCAGACCGAGACCAGCATTCTTCCTGATAAGCTTGCACAGTCCCATCTCACCTAAGCATCAGTCTTTGAATGTTAAAAACAAGATGGTAAGAGAACAGGAAATGTTACAAGGAGACCGAAGCCTTCCTATTTGAGCACCTCACCCACAACAGCAAGAACAGAGCAGGAGGGAAGGGGGACTGGTGAGCATTAGTCTCTAGTTGACTCTTAGTGACAGTATCTGTGCATACACATGCACCACTGGTCCTCTGCATTTGCGGGAGTCTATGTCTGCAGATCCAACCAAATGCAGACAGAAAGCACTTAGGAATCCCACAGACACAGACACAGGCCCTTGTCTTGTCATTATTTCCTAAGCAACACATTGTGACAACTCTTTGCATCTACATTGTATTTGGTATAAATAACAATAGACAGAATAAAACACATGGGGAGATAAAATATAAGTTATATATAATATTTTTTCATTTCATAAGGGTTTTGAACATCTACAGAGTTCAGAGTTTAGTATTCCTAGGGCCTTGGAAGCAATGCCTCAAAGATATCAAGAGATGATGATGATGATGATGATGATGATGATGTGTGTGTGTGTTTCCAACTCCAGAACAACATATAAGCTTTTAAGATCTACCATGACAGGAACGATATGTACAAAGCTGAAACACAGGCCAGATTTCTGGTAGAAAGCTTCTAAATACAAAGTTTGAATAAGTACTAGTCAGCAGAGCAGAGGCAGGAGCATTAGTTTTAACTGAATTGGACTTGGAATCTATCACAGGCTTCTGCTAATGTTAAACTGTTCTGAGTTTTCAGAAAGCCAAGAATAATGTGCAGAGGGCTAAACAAACTCAGGACTCAGTAAGGACCAATGACGAGTACCTATGCCACGACAGAGTCTAGCACGGTCTTCACGGCACACCCTTGTTTACAGGTTACAACAACCTCATGAGGTAATGTCTCTGTACTGAGCAATATCCCCCCAGAAAGGCTAAAAATGTAGGCTCACCCCAGTGACAGTTTAAACCTCTTGACTTCAAACTCAGACCTGTTGGACTACACAGTGCTATTCTGGATTTTTTCAGAAATAATTTATAAAGATACATCTTAACTCATAAAGGAGACTCAAAAATTTAGTCCTTCACAGAGGTTGGAGTAAAGACACATTTTTACACATTGATGGACAGGTATTAGATATAAACAATGTCTAAAATCCTACTGATTCCAATTCATACACTTAACTTGGAGCTTGAATAGATAACCTTAAGTGGGAAACTGAGACACTTAACAGAATTTTCTGTAGTAATGGCAGGTTCTTCATCTGTGCTGAAATAGTAGCCACTGGGCCACACAAGGCTAGTACGACTAAAGAAGACAAGTGTTAACTTAATTTTCATTTAAACAGCATTTGCAATTCGTCTCTAACATATCTGACAATATAGCCCTAAAGCATGCATTTTAAAACCATATTATAAAAGGGTCTGAGCTAAATGTGATGGTGCACACTTCTAATGCCAGCACTTGGGAAGCAGAGGCAGGAAGGAGAGTCTGGAGGACCAGGCTGGGTTAAGGAGGGTTTCATGGTAGCCTGAGCAACAAAACCAAACCAAACAAAAAACGTGAAACACGTCAACACTTACTCCTGGTCTTAACAAGTATGAACAAAATCAGTGTTGGTATTTAGGCTGTAACAGATGATCTCTGCATTTGGTACATGTATTTTTCATTGAAAGGTGCAATTCTGGTTCTGTTTAACTATGCTGTGAAATCTATAGCCACATTAGTAGAGAAAATTAATAAATGCAAATATGTTCAAAAGCCTGGAAACAGAAGGAGGAAGGAACTTGACTACAGTGCTGTGCCATAGTCTGGGTCCGGAAATGTCCCCAATGGCCATGTGCCAAAGGCTTGTTGTCCAGCCCATGGTACTTCTGGGAGGCAGAACATGGTACTTCTGGGAGAAGTGCTGCTTGGCGTGAAGAAGTCAGGTACTGAGGCATGCCCTTCAGAGGTACTGGACTCTCCCCTTTCTCTAGCCCTCTTCGCTTCCCATCTGTCAAAGGTGAGCAGCTTGACTGCCCATGCTTTCCCATCATGATGCACTGTCTTAATGTAGGACCCAAAGCAGCAGGGCAATTGACCTAGCCCCAAACCTCCAAACTCCGGAGTCAAACTAAAGCTTCTTTCTTCGTCAGTTGACTGTCTCAGGTATGGTGCTAGAGTAAGAGAGAGCCGACAGACACACCATGCGACACTAACTAGCTGGCCCGTCCCAGCAGGTGGGGCATCAGACTCTCCTGCCGTGAAGTGACCCACAAAAGCAAACACCAGACCACAGGGCAGGCAGGCAAGGGCTGCCAGAATCTACCCTCAGTGTGCCAGATGCCCACCACAGCAAGCCATCTGCAACAAGTCAGTAACCCAATTACCAGACTCTCTGTGAAGTACTTCAAGGCACAACATTAGAGCAAGAAACGTGAGCTTACTTGATTTGAGGACATATTCTCAACTTTCATTAGCGATGAGTAGCTCCTAGAAGGAAAGAAAACAGTCAAAGTAAGGTTATCACTCAATAAGCATTTCATGCGTGGCCACCACCCTAAAACCTGCATCTCGCAGATGGTTACCACCCTAAAACCTGCATCCCGCAGATGGTCACCACCCTGAAACCAGTATCCCGCAGATGGTTACCACCACCCTAAAACCTGCATCTCGCAGATGGTTACCACCCTGAAACCTGCATCCCACAGATGGTTACCACCACCTAAAACCCACATCCCGCAGACGGTTACCACCACCCTAAAACCCGCATGCCGCAGATGGTTACCACCTAAAACCCGCATCTCACAGACGGTTACCACCCTAAAACCCGCATCCCACAGATGGTCACCACCACCCTAAATCCCGCATCTCACAGATGGCTACCACGTTGGCAGAAGGCTCATGAAGCCAGCTGTTGAAACCACAGCTGGTTACCACCCACTCTGATGAAACAGCACACAAACGTACCTGTCTGAAGGCCACATTTCCTCGGCCTCCCTTCTTTTAACTCAACTGCCCCTAACACCTTTTCAGATGCCTAAAAGGTATCTCCAGACTTTTGGTCCATATCCAACACAAAATCTACTCCCCTACAAAAACAAACGCATTTCTTTCTCGCATTGCCTAGAATGGTATCACTGTCCATTCCACTTCAAGCTGGAAACCCAGGAGTCATTCTTGAGTCATTCTTAGCTTTTCTTCTCAACCCAAGCTACCATCAAAACAGATCCTGTCACATCACCCGTGAATTTGCCTCTCACTGGTAGACTCCTCTCTACCTCCTCCAAGTCACCACCATAGTCCAAGCTGCATCATCTGTGGTTTGGACAACTGTCGATCACTTCTTAACCTCTATCCACACTGCCTCTGGCTCCCTCTATAACCAAACAGGCAAAGAGATCTTACTAAAGCACAAGCCACCAACTGGGCCAGAGCTGCAAAACCAACACTCAGGAGGCCACGGCAGGAGACTGCCACAGTGTGAGGTCAGCCTAGGGTACACAGGGAATTCCTGGTCACGCTGAGCTTCAGAGTGAGATGCTGTCTCAACAAAACTAACTCACTCACTCAAAAGCCTCATCATCTTTGCTTGAAACTTAAAAAAATTATTTCTTGTGTGTGCATATGATGTGTAAGTGCAGCACACACATCAAGTCAGAGGACAGCTCTTCCTCCACCATGAATTTTGGAGATCAAACTCAGCTCGTCAAGTTTGCAGGACAAACTCTTATTCTCAAAGGCATTGCTCCAGCCTTGCTTGAAACTTTTATGGACATCATAATGCTCAGGAGGAAGATAAATCAGGCAGAAAGGGCCTTCATGGACCGGCTCCATGCTCCATGAACCTTCTTGATCCAATATTCCAAATACTTGGAACTTCGCTCCTGTTTCATTTTGCTGCTTCCCATATAAGGACCCTGAGCCTAGAGAATGGCTACCTAGCACACTCCTTAGTTCTGATGTCAGCTTCTAGAATTACTCTATGAGGGAAGCCAGTTTCATGTATTCATTCATGATACAATGACTGACTACACATGAAAATGCTGTCTTGTACAAGGGGTCACAAGGCTCTGCAGAAGCTTACAATCAACAGGAAGAATCCCGGCACACAAAGCATCAGTCACAGTAGACAGCAGTAGGAGTTTGGGTGTGGTGGCACTTGTCTAAGATCCCAGCCATATGGAGTCTAAGGCAGGAGGATCATGAAGCCTGGACAACTTGGTGAGACTGTGTCTCAAGATAATTTTTTTTAAAGGAATATAGCTCAGTGATAGAGTGCTTGCAAGCACAAAGCCCTGGGTTCAACACCTAGTCCTCTTTTTTTAAAAAGGCAATGAGCAATAAAAAGGAGGTAGAGCAGTCCCCTCTTAGAGACTGGTCACCCTCTGACCATGGCTTTGTGCTGATGATGCCTTCTAAATGTTACTCCTGCCTACAAGCCCACTTCCCCACAAACACCCCACGACACCTAGGAACTACACTGAATCTTCTTAAGTCACTAAACACACTTTTTCCTGTTTACTTGCTCCCATAAGATCCTGACTCTGGCCTTGTATCAGGGACAACAGATTCAGAATTGCAGGTGGGTCTCAGTTTCCTCTCTACCACTTACAGTTATCCAGTTGCATGTGACTCTCCTTGCTGAAGAGCTCTGCCTGGAAACCAAGTTTATGTCTTTATGCTGGTGACACATTGGCCTGTGACTTTCCACTGCACTTCCGTCCTGAACTTCAGCCTCAGTTCTGTAACTTCAGAACTTACAGAGCCGCAAGTTCTAATTTGTATCCCCCAATTTCAAACACCCCCAGCTCCTTTGTCATAACAGTCCAACTTCTGATACGCTACCTAACCAACTCCATTTCCCTGATCATTGCTTTTGTCTTTTGGTCTATATGGTAGACTATATGGTAGACTCAACTTCATGTTCATAAGTGTTTGATATAATTTAAAAAATCAAATAAAACACAAGATTAAAATAAAGCAGGTAAGAAGTACAGAGTTGATCTATTGGTTAGATGATTCAAAGATAGAACTTAAAGAGATGCTAGCATGATAAGTGTATTAAAATAGATTATGGGGGTGGAGGGGTGTGAAATCCCAGGCTTCATTGGAGGCCAGCCTGGGCTGATTGTAAGACCCTGTGTCTCAAAGTCTCAAAAACAAACCCACCAAATGTTGGAAGCATAAAGCCTGTTGCTGGAGATTTTACAAAATGAAGTACCGAGTTTGTGGAACAAGCCCTGACAGGCTATCATCTCACTGACACAGTGGCCCTGCCTCAGGCTCTGCCTCCTGAAGCTTGTGATGGACCGCCACTTGGAAGGCTTGTGAGAACAGGGACCACACAACTGAAGCTCACAGGATGGTTACAAATGGGTGAAAATGGAAGGGTTAGTTGACCTTCTGGAGGAGAGTTTACTCTGCAAGATGGAGAATTTTCCCCTCAGTTCCATAAATAGTTTTAATGGAGATACTTTAAAAACAAACCTAGAAGATACTAAAACAGTTTTTGTTAATGGGGTCTTTGTTTAAATGCTTGTAACTTTTGAAACTAATAAATACTACCCCCCCACCCCCCCCCCCCCCCCCCCCCCCCCCCCCCCCGCCAACTTTAATAGTATATAGCTTAATTCAAAACCAAGAATGCATTTCAGGTAAACCCTACATCTCTCTATTACTCTACGTATTCTGAATGAGTATTGTGTAAAGCAGCAGAGTGTAGTAGTGTGTGGATCTATGTATTCTGAATGAGTATTGTGCAAAGCAGCAGAGCATAGTAGTGTGTGGATTTAACAGTCAGATACACACACTTAGCTCTAGCGCTCAGCAAGCTGCTTGGTGTTGTTCAGACTCCCGGAATGTCTGGCTGCTCCGTGAGGACATGCAGGAAGCACTTTTAAGTACGGTGCGAGACAGATGGTAAATGTTCAAAGTGTCATCTTTCCTCCTTGGCAAAGATGCTACTGAAGTGATATTGTGCTTCGAACACTAAACATCCATGGCTCTAAACAAAACTGTTCAAGATGCAAAGGAAACAGAAAGCCATGTTTTCTTCAAGGCATATTTTCCCCTGCTCCAACTAAAACCAAGAATTAGCTGGAAATCCTGCTTGCCTGACTCACAAACATTACCAGAGTGAGTGGCTTTTAACAACCCACAGCAGGCTCTTATTGGCAGGCCATAGCAAGTAACCCAGTCTCTGTACCACTTGCTTCAGAGCAGAGCAGAGCAGGATGACATTCCAGAGCCCCACTTCTGCATGCTCGACCCTAAAAGAAGCCAGTCCTTCAGTTTCAGCAGAACCTGGGCAAGAACACAAGCAGGGGCCTCACACCTGAACATATATGATCACAGCAGCTGTGCTCTTGCCCAGCAGGCTTCCTAAGAACCCAGGGCGAGGCCAGATAGCTGGCTTTTATTTGATGCCACCCCACACCGGTCTTATGCCCTTTCTGGTGCACATCCCACAAATGGCATCCATGGAGACCCAGGAGATCCATGGCTACAAGTTATGGGGGCAACTTCCCATTAAGGGAAACACAAGGGGCCTCAGAGACAGAGCTCTGTGCTACAGCATCTGCCTGGTGTGCATGAGGCCCTAGTTCAATGCCCAGCACTACATTAAGGAGAGAAAAAACAATGAAAAGAAAAACAAGAGGGAACTGGGTGTACTGGTACATCCCAGTAATTCCAGCACTCAGGATGCAGAGGCAGGTTTACCAGTTCGAGGCTAGCTACGGCAAAAAAAAAGCCAACATCTCACTCGAACAAAAACAGGAGCAAGGTGCCTATTCAAGTGCAGTGACACACTCAATGTGGCAGGTGAACGACGTTCCTGGAACTCTCCCTCCCCTAGAATGTTCACAGCCAAAGATCTAGAACAGTGGTTCTCAACCTGTGGGTCAGGACCCCCTTGGGGGTCACATATTAGATATCCTATTTACATTATGATTCATAACAGTCACAAAATTACAGTTGTGAAGTAGCAGTGAAATAATTTTATGGTTGGGGGCCAGCACAACATGAGGAACTGTATTAAAGGGCCACAGCATTAGGAGGGTTGAGAACCACCGGTCTAGAAGCATACCACACAGGAACACACTGTGCAGATGTGACCATTCTAAATGGCAGGGAGATTACTGGGATGATGTGATTATGTCTCATCTAGTCACATGGCTCTGTAAAGCAGAGAAGGCACAAGAAGGGCAACAAGGCACAGAATGTGGGCAGCCTCTGGAAACGGGAGCCTCCTCGAGAGCCTCTGGAAAGGAACTGCCCTGCCAATTCCTGTTTTGATTAGTCAGAACTTCTTAGGTCTACATTGCCTTGAGGAGTTAAATTTGGGGCAATTTGTTATGGAAGCAACAGAAAACTGATACAGTCAGCATTCTCATGACCACCTTCACTAAGCTTTCAGAAGACAAACTGTGTTTTAACTGCTGTTTAAAACTGTAGGACACTGAAGTGGGCCCCATTACATTAACTACCTGCAACTTTCAAAAGGCGGAAAAGGCATCTGAAAGCAGCCGAGTCACTTGGCTTCACACCTTTGTCCAAACGGCACAGCTGCTCAACACTACACACTCCTTTACCTTTTCCTTTCCCAAGAACAAACCGGATTCTGAGGGAAGCTCACAATGGCATACAGTGAAGTAAAACCAGACCTTTCATTTCACTCCTCACTCACACCCAACACCTCTATAAAAGGGCAATTCACCCCATCAACAGAACCACCTTTTCACAACACCACCAGGGCAGTATCCTTCCTGGAAAAGGTACGAGCAGAGCCTGTGAGGACAACCTGCGTCGACCACAGCAAGACCACAGCCCCATCGTACCTAAGTTCATCCATTTCCCTTTTCTTCTTCATTTCTTCTTTCTCTCTCCTTTTCATTTCCTGAATCTGGGCTTTTTTCTCATTCCTCTCTTCACGGTCTCGACTTTCTTTCTCTGCTGCTAGGTCAGGAAACTTCTCCGATTTGGTTTTTTCTAATCGGTTCAAGATTTCATTCACTTTCTTCTCCACTGTCACGATTTTGACCTTTGAGGGAGGGAGGTAAAGGGAAAAGTACTTAGCCTTAATTATTTTTCTCTCACCTAGGAGGGACAAGACTTTGGCTTCCCAGGGCTTTAGTCGCCCAGTTTAACACCCTTAGGAACATCACACTCAGCTTGGAGTCAGGCTCCGGCTCCCGTGGTGGTGTGAACACTTACATCCTTCTGCCTGTGAAAGCCTATCTGCCCCACATCCATGTCAGCTGTTTTCTTCAGGTTAGACCATGGCGTGTATACCACATTAACGTTGTTCATCTTGCAACCTGCCAAGAGAGACCGTCTTCAACAGGCAGGAAACAGGAAACTGAGTGGCGCAGCCCTCACCCACAGCAAAACATCATCCGCCCCAGACAAGACTTGAGAAAAGCACACCTCCGATGTCCCGAAGCACCAAAGGCAAGAGGGAAATCAAACATTAAGCCAAAGTATTATAGTAGAAAAAGCAAGGGTCCATGATTAACATTAGGGACTTGAAAGAACGCTCTAAAATTGAACACAAAATTATCAGGTGCACAGTTTCCAAGAGAAAAGGACTGCCTGAGTTTCCTTAGACTCTTGAAGGAATCTTTGAGGTGGTAATGGCTAGCCAGGAAAATCCAGCCACAGCCTGGGATTTCAGAGAGCCAGTCTGGCAATACCTAACCAGCCATGTGAGCTGAGAGGTGCCTATCACTCTCTGACCCCATCTGACATAGAGGAAACCACCACGTTTAGGAAGGTTGGTTTGGTTATCAGTGGAGCCTTTTTCCCGAAACAAAACCTATGATTCTGACCTAAAATGGGCCAGTTTAGCAGAAACCAGCGAGCTTAATCCCCGTTCCCGTGGTGTGGAGCAGGAAAGCACTTGGTAACTACAGAGCTGCTGCTGGTGGAGTGTCCTCTGCAGTCTCACAGTCCTCTTCAGTCCTCAGCAGCATCCTTGGTACTAACTAATAAGAGTGAGGCCTGGGCTCAGCTGCACATTGTGCTATGTGAGCACTCACTGTGGATGGCTGAGGGAGGAAGGGGGGTAATCACCGTGGCACCATTCTTCCCCTATGTTTTCTCTAGAAAGAAAGAAACTGAGGCAAGAATGAGGAGTCAACAGCTCTTTGAACCAAGGCTCACTTGCGAACCAGGGGCACAGGGAAGGACAAGGCTGTGTGGAAGAGGTTGGAACACAGAATAAACAGTTTGCTTGCTTCAATGTTTACTTCAGCAACTGAAGACCCACGACACTCTATTCTACTCATAAAGTAGAACGTCCTCACTCGTAACAACCTGTTGATTTATGGAGTTGAAAAGTGGCGGCTCCAAAAGGCAAAGTTTAAGCTTCTTTGTATACACTTGTAGCTTGTTATTAAGGCTGCCTGAGTTGAGACTGAAGACACCAGTCTCATGAAGGAAGGCTGCCAAGCTCTCATCATGTAATCATGGACCCCCCAATGCCTGTTACCAACTGTGTTTGCTCTGGATCATCTTCCAACTTCATTTATAACCAGGTCTACATTCTACCCTAAAATCTCACCTATTAGCTCCATCATTTATTTAGACCAGTACCTCTCAACCGTCTTCATAACTGCTATCCCCATCCTAGTTATCATCCTACACCTTTCCTTTAGATTAAATCTTATCAGTAGAATTAAGCAGGCACCAAGCCCAGTATTTTCACTATTGCCTAAAACACACGGGGTGATTGCTCCCAACCCACACTGCACACTGGCTCACCCAGAGAGCTTCTAAAAGATAATGAACCCAAGGATCGCCCAGACCAGCTAAGTAAGATTTTGTGGGTAAGGAGGACAACAGAGTCAAAGGACTCGAAACCTTCACAACTTAAAGGAAGAATAAAGCATGGGAGAGAAAGGAAAAAGTAAAGGCATGATTTAAAGACTCTAGCTCTAAGTCTGGTATAGTCACACACACACACACCTACACTTCCAATACCCAGGAAGCTGAAATAGGAAAATTGTGAGTTTGATGCTAGCCTGGGCTACACAGTGAGTTCCACACTAGCTTGGGCTACATTGCAAGATCCTGGTTCAAAACACCCAAACAAGGGGCTGGAGAGATGGCTTAGTAGTTAGGAACACTGGATGCTCTTCCAGAGGACCTGGGTTCAATTCCCAATACCCACATGGTGGCTAACAATTGTCTGTAACCCCAGTTCCAGGCAATCTGACACCTTCTGGGTTCCAAGGGCACCAGACATTCACATGGCACAGAGACACACATGCACACAAAATACCATACACATAAAATTGTATTTAAAAAATTAAAAGAAAACTGAAACAAGCCCCTCTTGTCTTAAAATCTGATGACAAATGATAACAGCAGATGCCAACATTAACAACAAATCCACGAGACACATCTCCTTAGCTCTCAACAGCGCTGTGTTGCCAGAAGTCTTAGGCAGAGCTGGATGACTTCCTATTTAAGGAAAGGGAAAGAGTCACAGAGGCCAAGACTTTAAAGGACAGTGAACTCAGAGGAGAGGAAAAATGCTCTTAGTTCCCTGACAAGCAGCAAAACTCCCCCTCCTCAGACCTACCTCCTGTTGTCCTCCGCCGCATGCCAAGTCAACAGCATGCCTGCTAAAATGGACCTCAGACACAGAAAAAGTGCATGCTGACTCAGAAAACACTTGTAGGAAAACTGACCTTGAATGCTATTGGCCTTCACAAGGTGGGCACAGTCCATCAGAACCTCCTTTGGAATGTCTTCTATCTTCTCTCCCTGCAACACAAACCAAATGATCCTCTTTTGTTTCTGATGGTCACTGAACACTCACAGCATCTGCTGCCTTACCTGCTCGGCATGGGCTTACAGCAAGCAGGGGCTCTTCAGGTAGGTTACAGAACACTGAAGATGAAGTTCAGTTACCATGCCCACCATAGGATGCTACTTGAACTAAGAGAAGGCACCAACACAGACAACTATACTTAATACATTGAAAACCATGCTGAAGATATTAGCTGCAGTTATGTCTTAGTAGTTCTTGTCCTCATTCTTTTCTGGAAAGCGTGTGGGGAAATGGCGCTCATTCTGACATCTAGAAGTCCCCGTGGCTGAGGTCCCTATGCCTTCCTTTGAAGGAGACGCCTTGGAGTTCTGGATCCCAAACATCTCAGACCATCTACCCCCCAGGCAAACTCAGGGCGAGCTCTTGTGTTGGATCCCTACTATTTACCACTACGAGGGACAAATGACAGAGGGGTCACTTTCTCCACCGAAACTGCTACCAGTCAAAGATCTGAGTACGTAAAGTTATTTCCAAAGAACAGAGACATTCCAGGGGCAAGAGTGGGGAAAATCAGTGGAGAATCAGGTTCTATTAGGCATGGATTACAGAAACACCCGTCAGAGGACAAATGCTACAGAGAACTCAGTGCTGAAATAACTTTACCTCACTCCTGTGTTTCAAACTTTCATAATTTTGAAATGGCACCAATGAAAGTCATGTTAAGGTATGTACTGTCTGACATGATCAATGAGAGGCCCCTCCCCTCTGTGCTTTTCTCCCCCTCAAGCCTGTAACCTCATCTAGTCATGAGAAAAATAAGACACATATAACTGGAGTGACATTCTGTAAGGTCACTGAGTGTATTGGCAAGGTCACAAAACACAAGGAAAAAAAAAAATCAGGGCAGAGGGGGCAAGTGAATGCACCGTGGTACCTTACAATGGCTTCTGGAAGAGAAAAGGGACATTAGTGGAGAACCTGCTCAAATAAAGTCCAGGATTTAGTTGAGTAGTAAGTGGGGTTGGCCTGACAGTTTTGAGAATCTAACATGTGATATGAGAATATGCTACCAACAGGGAAGCCATACAACCTTTGTAACTTTCTTGTAAGTCCAAAATACATCTATTTTTTAAAAGGTAACTCATACAACAAGCACACACACCGTGTAGTTTAACTATGGAAAATACACTGGTGAAGGCAGGTTAGAAAAAAAATAACGGTGCTGTGTTATCAGGGCACATGGCATCTTCGCTCCTGTATCGCCACCATGTGGTTTTAGACTGTTCAAGGACACTCTGGAAACTGGGAACAGCTGCCCTCAGTCAGCCGGGTGGGCTGTGTGAGCCCGAGAAAAAGAAGCCACTGGAAATATTATGCCAGCCCCAAGTGAACTGAAAGGAGAGGAAGCAAAGAGGACAGACAGTATCCACTGGACTGGACTAGACAAGGCAGGGCTGCTACCTGGGAAACCGTTCAGAAGCTTCCATAACCATTTTCTGGGTAGGAGGAAGACATTTACTAATCTTTATGACTTTGAACGTTTTTATAATTGAAGCAACTTAACCACACAAAAAGAATATCTGGTGTTCCTCACCAAAGGCAAAGTCAGGAATTCGTGTTTACATTCAGTTACCTTTTGTAATCGAAGGTATACATGAGCCGAAGAGAGTTTGTCCACGTGAAACCTGCAAAGGAAGAGACAACGTTTAGAAGAACAAGACAGCCATGTCCTCGGCCACTTGCATCGAAAGCATCCCATTCCAAGAACGTATTCCCTGGGACTTCTTAGAAAGGAAGAGACAACATTTAGAAGAACAAGACAGCCATGTCCTCGGCCACTTGCATCGAAAGCATCCCATTCCAAGAACGTATTCCCTAGGACTTCTTAGAAAGCAGTCACCATCTCCAAAGGGCGGGCCAGCACCCTGAGGAGGCACGGTGAACTGGAGGGCCATGCAGCTGGCGTGGCTATGGGCCAAGATGAGTCAATAATAAATACAAAAACATCCCGGGAGGAGCGAAACTTCCAGTGACAAGACAAGCAGGGAGAGCATTTCAGTAAGAAAGGATGGAAGATTCAGTGAAACTCCACTGCCGCCAACGTGGGAGCTTCCCAGGACTGTAGTCTGCAGAAGAAGAGAAGATGGTTTCTGACACCCCCAAGTTTCAAGTAATGGCAAAAGAATCAAAACCAAGGATCAAATTCAGATTTAGAAAAGTCAGCTCACTAAGCAGGCTGCATCATTAAATGCGTCAGACTGAAAATTCTTCCAACCCCTCCACCCACTCCCCCACCCAGACAATGATATCAACACGAATCCCTGGGTGAACATAGTCTACATGACACACTGGCACTGTCCTAAAATCATTTAGAATGCCCCACAGTAGTTTTGTTTTTTGTTTTTGTTTTTTTCTTGAGGTAGGGCCTCACTACATAGCCCTGGCTGGCATGGTACTTGCTATGTAGACTGGACTAGCATTTTACTCACAGAACTCCTCCTACCTCTGCCTCCCAAGGGCTAGGAATAAGGTGGGACATACCTAAACAGCATCTTTTTTTTTTTTTTTAATATATATTATGAATACAGAGTTCTGGCTGCATGTTTGCCTGCACGCCAGAAGAGGGCGCCAGATGTCATTACAGATGGTTGTGAGCTATCACGTGGTTGCTGGGAATTGAACTCAGGACCTCTGGAAGAGCAGCCAGTGCTCTTAAACTCTGAGCCATCTCTCCAGCCCGCCTCCACAGCATCTTAAATTCACTTTTCTTTAGGGTTTGTCCTGGCTAGTTTTATGTCAACTTGACACAAGTTAGAGCCACCAGAGGAGGGAACCTCAATTGAGAAACTGTCTTCATAAGACAGGGCTATAGACAAGCCTGTAGGACATTTTCTTAAGTAGTGACTGATGTGGGAAGATATATGGGGGCTTCTGAACAGAACCACAGTAAGTGGGAGCTTGAGTTGCCTAGCCCATTGTGGGTGGGGCTACCCCTGGCCTAGTGGTCCTGGGTTCTATAAGGAAGCAGGCTGAGCATCATGGGAAGCATGCCGGTACGCAGCACTCCTTCACGGCCTCTGCATCAGCTCCTGCCTCCAGGTTCCTGCCCTGTGTGAGTTCCTGTCCTCACTGCTTTTGATGATGAATGTTATATGGAACTGTGAGTGAAACAGACCCTTTCCTCCCCAAGTTCTTTTTGGTCAAGGTGTTTTATCACAGCAACAGTAACCCTAATTAAGACAAGGTTCTTATCATCCATCAATTTAATGCAATCTTTCAAAGTTGATGTGACATTTTTCATGCTTATAACTCACCAAATGAAGCTGACTCACTTTGCAGCATGCAGAGGCAGGCCTAGAATTGAAGCATTGAACCACAAACAACTACACTGTGAACTGACCTCAACTGACCAGGACCACCCGCCCCTCTGACTTCTGCGGGTTTAGTGACAGCTCTTTATTAGTGGCAGTCCTTCCTACACACCACTGACACCGTGACTGTTAACTTTAGTTGGTACTGTTCCTAACGAGGTTTATGGAAGCCTATGGACGCTGACCATAGTGGCAAAGGCCTATAATCCCAGCAGGCTGGAGGATCATGGGTTCAGAGTCAGTCTGGACTACTTAGTAAAACCTTGTCTCAAAAACAAAGAAACAAAACCCTAAGGAGGCATCACTGTACCAATTACAGAATTCCCTGGGCATTTCCTTGTTATTGACATCTAGTCTAGGTGTGAAAGGGTCATATGTTCACTCGGTACAGGATATAGACAAGTATGACTCAGTCAGAAGGCTAAGATTATGCTGTTCCTAATGCCCTCAAAGAAGCTGAATATCTTGTTATTTGTTCTGGATACAGAACAATACTCAGACTTTGGACAAATGATCTATGTTGCTTCTTATTCTTAGTCATTACCGATAGCCAGAAATGGACATTACATCATATTTGATTCATGTTTTTCCAAACTGTTCATTTACTCATTTGCATTCCCATGCAAAATTCATACTAATTATCACCTTTAGCTGGGCATTTTTCTGCCCAGAAAAATCCATATTTTTTTATAAATCTAGAAATTTTATATATCTCATTCTCCTTTCAGAATCTTAAGAAAAATACCATGCTGTGAACTGACCTCAACATCTGCCATCATCCTGACTTCTGCTTGTTCAGTGACAGCTCTTTATTAGTAGCAGCCCTTCCTACTAGCAATAGTAGCTATATTAGATTCTGCTTTTTCTCCAAGGTCTCCTAAATGGAACGCTGTCAACAGAAATACCAAAATAATTCAATATTGCTAAGGAGTTCGTACCTAGGCAGTCAAAGCACACAGGAGTATCATGGCTAAAATGGCCCCCACAAGCTCATATATTTGAATGCCTAGTCACCAGGGAATGGAACTCTTTGAAAGGATTAGGAAGTGTGGCCAGTATGTCACTGGGGGTGGGCTTTGAGGTTTCAAAAGCTCATGCCAGGCCCAGTGTCTCTCTCTCTCTCTCTCTCTCCTCTCTCTCTCTCTCTCTCTCTCTCTCTCTCTCTCTCTCTCTCTCTCTCTCTCTCTCTCTCCTGCCTGCAGATCAGGATGTAACTCTCAGCTACTGCTCCAGTACCATGTGTGCCGCCATGTTCTCCACCATGATGGTAACGGACCTAGCCTCTGAAACTATAAGTTGCTGTGGTCACGGGGTCTCTTCACACCTAGCATATACCAGCTTCAGGTTTACATATACCAGTGCATCGCTACAAAGGAAATACAGGGTCTGAAATACCCAACCCCAAAACAATTCAGAGCAAACTTCCTGTGTTTGCTAAGTCTTTCCAGTGTTCCTAAAAGTGATCACTTAAACTATGCCCACTCTTAGCTTCCTGACCTTGTTATAATCCCATCCCTGCTCATCTTGACACCCTTCACTAACTCGGAGACTAGAATTTTCAATAAAAGAACAATTATTACCTGAGGGCGCAGAGACACGGAATGGTTCAGTCCCTTAAAGTGAGGTCTGTGAAAATACTACTCATTAGGCAGTCTGGAGGTAGCAAAGACATACCATTTCTCTTTTCCTCACACCTTTAATCCCAGCACTCGGGAGGCAGAGCCAGGTAGATCTCTGTGAATTCGAGGCCAGCCTGGTCTACAGAGCAAGATCCAGGACAGGCACCAAAACAACACAGAGAAACCCTGTCTCAAACAAACAAACAAACAAAAAACTAATTTACTTCTAATCTCATTTAATCCCTAGAAAAGTCTTTCCTTAAAGGAACCTCAGAAGTTTTACCAGGATAGACTCAGATGCTGCCACAGGTAAATCCCCCAAGGCAGCAGCAGGGAATACCAGGTTAAAACCAGAATGCAGAAGAGCTCAGGGTCACTCTTCAGTCCAGGTCAATCCCTGGAAGATTGTCAGGGCTGACAGCACATGACCTGGAACAGGCCCTGAGGTTTATGGCCACTCCAGCTCCCCTGAGTTCTCAAGTAACTTCTGAAAATAAGTCATTCATTTCTAGACTATTAAAGATACCGAAAGGAATCTCCAGGTACCTGTAGATATAAGCCTGGTGAGTCTCCATCTTTAAAAAAAAAAAAAAAAATGAAAATTAAAAACTCAAGCCGCAATTTACTAGTGTTGGCTTTAAATTAGAAATTTGTTTTCTACATGTTTAATTTAAAAAAAGTTTAAAAGTTATGGTAAACTGACTTTCAAGATGTATCTTTTTTTTTTTTGGTTTTTTGAGACAGGGTTTCTCTGTATAGCTTTGCGCCTTTCCTGGAACTCACTCTGTAGCCCAGGATGGCCTTGAACTCACAGAGATCCACCTGGCTCTGCCTCTCGAGTGCTGGGATTAAAGGTGTGTGCCACCACCGCCCAGCTTTCAAGATGTATCTTAATATGTAACCTTTCCTATATAGGCAGCGATCCTCAAATCTGTAGGCTAATGTACGGCATAGGTGAACACAGTAACTATAGTTCTAGCACTTGGAAGACCGAGACAAGAAACTTGTGTGTTTTCAGAGGCAGCCTGGGTTACACAGTGAGTTCCAGGATAGCCTCAAGTAGTCAAACTCTAGCTGGAAAACTAAAGAGGAAGAAGGACAGCAGCTAACTACCTAACAGGTACAGACATGGCATCAGAGTCTGGCATCTATGGGAACTACTTCTGCTGGGGACGACAGACACTCAAAGGGGACAACAGGACCCAGTCACAGTGAGGAAGCCTACGGCAAGTGAGTCAAGTGGGACGTCAACAGATGTATCGAGCTCTTGATTTGTGCCAGCACTGATGACCTCAGTGGTTCACAAAGCAGGTGAACAGTTGTTCTATTGAAGACACAGGGCCTTCTGAAGGAAGGCCAGGAATTCCAGAAATTCTGAGCAATACAACCTGCCCACCACTAGTGAACGGACCCTAAGCAGTATCTAACCTGATGGTACATTTGAGTTCAGAAGCTAAGACACTGTGCTGGAATAGTTTTTGGGTTTTTTTGTTTGTTTGGTTGGTTTTTTTTGTTGTTGTTGTTGTTGTTGTTTTTGTTTTTAAATTTTATTTATTATGTATACAGCATGTATGCCTGCAGGCCAGAAGAGGGCACCAGATCTCATTATAGATAGTTGTAAGCTACCACGTGGTTGCTGAGAATTGAACTCAGGACCTCTGGAAGAGCAGTCAGTGTTCTTAACCTCTGAGCCATCTCTCCAGCCCAGATTTTGGTTGTTTAAACCTTTAAAATTCCTCATGTGTCTGCTACCTCCTGGTTCTCAGTGTGGTCTTTGGAATGATAGAATATGCCCATTGGGGCCATGAACTAGAGCCCCTCATAACTAAGTAGGGAGAAGTCCAAGAGGCCCTTTGGGGAACCCCTGCAGATATGCGGGGGCTTCCGAGCAGAGCTGCAGGTAATGGGGAGCAAGCGGGGCTTGAGTTACTCTCTGCACAATCCTTCCCTGTTCAGTGCTCAATGCCGCACACCTCACTGGAAACTGAACCAGCTCTTCTGAAAAGCAGCCATCCTACCTCATAGCACTCTAGGGGAATAAGGGGGAGTTCTCCAGCCTGCAGCTGGAGAAAAGAGATCTGTAGAGTTGCAGCAACGGGCCTGGTAGGGAGGTGGGAGGGAGAGGGAGCAGACCAGGGGCAGTGAACTGAAGCCAGAAGATGGTGCCCTAAGAAGACGGAGAATCAGTGGTTTGGAAGCTGAACTGGGGCTAGGAGATCCCGGGCTGGGCCTGTAATAACCACTGCAGACCTATTCTGTTCCTCAACATGATAGCAATACTTCAGAGGTTGTTGAGAAATTAAATGTATTGACACTTGACAAAGTCTGGCAGAGTTAAGTGCTTGAAAAATGTGCACTATTGTCGTCACACCCAAGTGTTGTGGGACAGTATTTTAAGATGTGTTACATTTGTTTATGCAGTAGAATATTTGTGTAATGATGCAAAGATGTGTTGCATTCTTTTATGTCGTATTTGTTTAACTCTGTGAAGCTGTGTTACTTTACCTGCTTAAAACACCCGATGGTCTAATAAAGGGCTGACTGGTCAAAAGCTAGGCAGGACAGGGATAGGCAGGGCTGCCAGATAGAGAGAATAAAAAGAACGAGGAAAAGGGAGGAGCGAGATAAAGAGAAGGAAAGGAGGACACAAGAGGCCAGCCACCCAGCCACATAACCAGCCATGGAGAAAGAAGGAAAGAAAGGTATATAGAATAGAGAAAGTTTAAGCCTGGAGGCAAAAGGTAGATGGGATAATTTAAGAAGAGCTGGCTAGAAACAAGCCAAGCTAAGGCCAAGCATTCATAAGTAAGAATAAGTCTCTGGTATTTATTTGGGAGCTGGGTAGTGGGCCCCCAAAGAACAACGAATAAAATAAAATAAAAAAAAAAACAACTGTACCCAAGTAAACAGGACCTGAGAACTTATCTCTAGGGAGAATGATACTCCACTCAAATGGTAAGACTAGGTTCCAGGAGAGAGAATATGATGGTCAGAATAAGCAGTGGAAAAGGAACATGGAAAAAGAAAGTGGCAAAAAAAAAAAAAAAAAAATAGCTGGGAGGTGGTGGCGCACGCCTTTAATCCCAGCACTTGGGAGGCAGAGGCAGGCAGATCTCTGTGAGTTCGAGGCCAGCCTGGGCTACCAAGTGAGTTCCAGGAAAGGCGCAAAGCCACACAGAGAAACCCTGTCTCAAAAAACCAAAAAAAAAAAAAAAAAAAGAAAGTGGCTAAGAAGGTGTGGTAGGAGCCCGCACATTTCTCTTGGGTCACAGGGGTGGAACACTGAAGGGAACCGCACCTATTTACTCATGAACACCATAAACAAAAACACCACATAGGAGGTGTAACTGTAATTAAAGGAGGCAGGTAGATGGTCAAGTTTAAACATCTAAATGACAATCTAAATGAAGCAGAATAAAAATTGCTACTTACCAAATGTCTTCAGGCCAGCCATACTTTATCAGATCTTCATCTACAGTAAGATACAAGAGGAAGGAAAAAGAAATTAAGAAAAACTGTTAAGTGGAAATATACCAGGATTTTTATGTTGGGAAGGGAAAGACATATACCACCCCCCTTCACTTTTTCCTCTTCCTTAATAGAGACAACAGAGGTGGGGACTTGGAAGCTTGAACAGAAAGACTGACAGCTTTTACAGTCAGAAAACATACACTGCATGGCTTTTTTCACACTTCTGATTCAAAGCCCAAAGACACTCCTTTCAGTGAAACGAATATTAGAAAAAAATCTCAGCAGCAGTAGGTGATTCTGACTGCCTAACTATATTGCTTAAGTGTTAATATGATTTTGTTCAAACTTTAACATAATAATAAATAATAACAACAATGATGGTCTGGGACTGGAGTTTAGTGGCTGCATTACTTGCTTGGTGTTCATGAAGCCCTCGGTTTGGTCCCCAGCACCACAAAAGCCGAGTGTGGTTCACACAGCCTGTAATCCCAGCAATTGGGAGGTAGAGACAAGAGCATCAAGGTCCAGGTCATCCCCGACCACATAAGGAGTTAAGGCCAGCCTGGAACATGTCTCAAAAGAGCAAACAGACAGAGAAAAAATCTCAAAAACGCAGCAGGGTACAGCTGCACATACGTGGGAAGCTGAGACAAGAGGGTGGTGAATTTGAGGACAGCCTGGACTAAAAAGTTAGATCAGGTCAGCTTAGAGAGACGTAAGACCCCGTCTTAGAACAGTGGCAATGAAAGAAAGCAACCCTCTGACCGTATATGTACAAGTATCATGAACAAAAGGTGTACGCAAAGAAAGTAAAAATCCCATCTGGAAACTAACTAGCAGAAAAAGGAGGTGAAAGAGTGAAAAGGAATTGTTCTGGGAGGTAGGGAGTGGTGTGGGATATTTACACTGTGTAAAGATTGTTTACTGTGATTGGTTTAATAAAGAGCTGAATGGCCAATAGCTAGGCAGGAAGTATAGGTGGGACTTCTGGGCAGAGAGAGAAAAGAGGAGATAATTGAGGTAGAGGAGACGCCAATGAGACACTGAAGGAGTTGGACATACAGAATGAAAGGTAAAAAGCCACACAGTAAAATGTAGATTAATAGAAACGGGTTAATTTAAGTTATAAGAGCTAGTTAGGAACAAGCCTACGCTATAGGCTCAGCTTTCATAGTTAATAAGTCTCCATGTCATTATTAGGGAGCTGGCTGGCAGGACTGAGAAAAAGACATTATAAGGAAGAGTTTTGGGAGGATGGGGAGGAATGAGCTACTAGAGGTAAGGAACTGATTTTTTATTATTTAAGAATTATATTAGTATCGATACTTTAAATTGTACATGTGGCAGGTAAGCATCAATTAAGAACTTCAAGGAAAACGTGATTCCTTTGTAAAGATTTTAGATGTACCTAAAAAAGGAGAGCCTACTACTGGCTCAGATATATACACCTTGGGAGAGGGCACTCTTGGCAACAGTAGACACTAGGAGTTTTCTGGCAGACATCAGAAATTTACGTGGGCAAATAATGAAAAAATAAAGAAAATATTAGGAGTAAAACATTTCTCTTAAGTGTGCTATGTATGACTGAGGCCACCTGCTGGCTATGAAGAGAAAAGACCTGTCTTAAAAATTCCATTCCTGCTCTATCCAGGGCTCCCTTAGAAACCGCAGGGCTACTAGAAATAAGTGGGAGGTACTACGAATATCCCCAAAAGGAGGCTTTAAATGCATCTCCCTTTCTTATTAGGCTAACTCAGAAGGGGGACACCTCTACACGACTTCAAAGTTTCCTGATGAGCAAATGTTCTATTCACACACAGTGACACAGAACACCAGAGGGCTCTAGACATCCAGAGTCACGGCTGTGGAATCGAGGTGTGTGTCTCTAGGCATAAACTCTACTACACATATGAGACTTCTCAGCTCAGAGCCTCAAGACTACATTCACCATCCCTTCTACAGCATGTGCTAGTGATGACTGCATTTTGCCCACAGTTTAGAACATGTCCTATATTGCAGAGCAGTTTTAGGTTCACAACAAAATACACATGCTTCTTTTTGTGTGCGTATACCTGAATGGAGCAAGAGCCCTAGCAATGTCTTCCTCACACAGGCTGGAATGAGGCCCCACACGCATAAGCCCTCAGTGAAGAGTATGCAACCACAGAAGGACGAGAGAGACACGTGGGAATGCCTTGCCCCCTGTCCCCTGGTTACAAAGTGCAAAACCTGCATCACTCATGTAGCAGCCTGGCTCTAAGTGCTTCCCAGGGGCCACAGTCTCAGGCTCCGCCTCTGATGTAGTAGAAAGAAAATCATACTGGGCAGCAGATCTGCTCTCATGTCCACTCTAAGTAACTACGGCTCTTGGAGCGGCGGCTTACTGTTCAGTGTAGAACAAGGAGATAGCATCCTTCCCTTCATGATACCAGGAGGATGCTGGGGGATAAGTGAAATGATCAGGGATATTATGGGCTATAAGGAGAAACCTAAAACTCAAGTATTAATACAGTATGGAAGACTTCACCATTAGGTCACATCTTAGGCAATGTCATATGAAAAATTGCTTCAAAATGTGAGTTATTTTATTTTGCTGTTGTCCGTTGTTCCTCTCTTCATAATGGTACAGTCTTAATCTTACCAGTTCTGCTTTACAGCAACCGTTTTTCGGTCTTGTTTATTTCATTACTGTCAAATATGTCTGACTGAAGAATAGTATGTGTGCCTCTTTTAACGCATATAAACTGTCAACTTCTTTTTTTTTTTTAAAGATTTATTTATTTATTATGTATACGGAAGAGGGTGCCAGATCTCATTACAGATGGTTGTGAACCACCACCATGTGGTTGCTGGGAATTGAACTCAGGACCTCTGGAAGAGCAGTCGGTGCTCTTAACCTCTGAGCCATCTCTCCAGCCCCAACTGTCAACTTCTAACAGCTGTCAATGTCAAAGTGCACCCAGACTAGACACCAACAGTTCTAGGAAGAAACAGGAGAAAAACAGACAAGGAGTAGCAAGAGCTTAAACACAGGTAACAGTGTGACCAGCCAGCTCTCAAGACTTACCGAGGTAGCGGCACCAACTCCAGGGACAGCGTTCCCAGAGAGGCAGAGTGGGGAGTGCTATCTGGGAGCTTAAGAAGCTCCAGGATTCTACCTACCAGCTAACAAGTGCTCACATGGGTTAGGTGCTCCCCACAGGTCCTTCCCCCTAACCTTGACAACCGTGCGTGGCAGCTACAGCCCGTGAGCCTCTCATATCTAAGAAATCTGAGGTCCAAAGAGGCTGCAGAACCACAGTGTGTTTGCTAAGGAGCTGATGTGCTGATATATTGTGTACCCTAATAAAATTTGCCTGAAGATCAGAGAACAGAACAAGCCACAAGATTAAACAGGCAGTGGGCTGGGCGGTGGTGGCGCACGACTTTAATCCCAGCACTCAAGAGGCAGAAGCAGGCGGATCTCTGTGAGTTCGAGGCCAGTCTGGGCTACAGAGTAAGTTCCAGGACAGACTCCAAAGCTACACAGAGAAACCCTGTCTCGAAAAACAAAAACAAAAACAAAAACAAAAAATAAAAATAAAAAAATAAAAAAAAAATAAACAGGCAGTGGTGGCACACACCTTTATTCCCAGTACTTGGGAGTCACATGCCTTTAATCCCAGCACTTGAGATCTCACACCTTTAATCCCAGTATTTGGGAAGCACAGGAGACATTAATCCCACCACTAGGAAGGAAGTGATGGCTGGGTGGAGAAAGGTATATAAGGTGTGAGGAGACAGGAACTAAAGGCTTTTCAGCTGGAGAGCTTCAGAGACATTCAGTCATAGGATTCGTGGAGTTGGTGAGGTGAGACATGGCTGTGGCTTGTTCCTTTGTCTCTCTGATCTTTCAGCATCACCCCAATATCTGGCTCTGGGCTTTTTTATTAAAAGACCGATTCAAGATTCGAGCAACAAGCTGATGCTGGTACGACTTCACAGCTGCTTCTCGAAGCCCTCATCCTACCCCAGGAGAAGGGCAGCTGTGTTTTCTGATGTCAAGGAATGACACTTTCTCTCCAGCTCCTGAGATTCTGCCTTTCTCGTCTTCACACTGCGAGGATCAGTGCTGCAAACTCCCGTGCTCTCTGGACCAGCAAGGTCAACTTGAGCTAGCCATAGTGGTTCACATGTGTAAGCTCAGCACTCCAGAGGATGAGGCAGGAGGATTGCTATGAGTTCTAAGCTGTGGGGTGTTTTCCCACCAACCCCACAGCTTCCCAGAGTTTTCTTGAGTGTGAGCAGCAGGAAATATTAGATAGAAGGATTTATTGCGGAGATAAACAGATAGAAAATAAAGGATAGCCTCGAGAGGGCCTGGAACCTAGTCCAACAGGCCCCAACTGTCTCTGCCCCAGGGTTTTTATAGAGACGCCAAGGGGTGGAGCAAATGACCTCCTCCCCCAGCACAGCCAAGTGCAGACCATCTCAGACACCTGCACTCAGGCCAGTGGTCCCAATCATCCTCTATGCGGACCTGCTGGGTAAAGCCACGAGGAACCCGAGAACGGGCTCCCACACTAAGCCAGCCTGAGCTATAGAGTGCAGTCTTGTCTCAAAGGGTCTGGCATGCAGCTTAGTTGCAGTATTTGCGGTCAGCCTTCGTGAAGCCCCCAGTTCCACCATCCCCTTTAACACTGGGATTACAGTCATACAAGGCACATAAACTACAACTAAGCTACATACCAGATCCAGTTGAACAAGACAAGCAGAGGAGAGGCAGAAAGTCAAACCTTACAGATGTAGAGGCTGGAGAGCTATGGGAGAGGCTGGCCAACAGGTAGCCATCAGATAGGAACATGTATGGTATTCTATGGTAGAGTAAACACAATTACCAAAGGCTATGCCAAAGCTAGAAGACAGGATTTTGAATACTCTTTACCATTCCTTTTCAGTTAATGTTTGAGAAGACAGATATGCTATGGACTCTGATCACATCACCTCACAATGTATATATGTATCAAAACACTGTATTCAAAAATATGGACAATTGTTGTTTGTCAAGTATAATTTTCAAAAGGAATTAAAGAAATTAATAACAAAAATCATAAACCCAATGAACAGGGCACAGGAACAGCACCTACCTGTTTGAAATTTCAAAATCAAATGCTTTTGTCAACTTACTTTCATATTTATCCTTTCCCATGTAGATAGTGTAAGTAGATGAGTTAACTGAAAGAAAACAAAACCAAAAAGACAACTAGTTAACTTCACCAAAGAAACTGTTTCAGGGCAAATCCAAGTGTCAAAGCCTCTGATTAGGAGATATGAACCACAGCCCTAGGCCACACCTGGCTTACCCACCTGCTCTTGCATCCTTTGAGTTAAGAATAAGTTTTATACTTTTAAGTGACTAATAACAGCAGGTTAAACCATAAAGAATGCATTATAGTCTTACTGAGCTCAAAATACTATCTTGTCCCTAAACAAGACATTTGCCAATCCTTACTGCTGAATGGTTGCTTTCCTCCTTTTCAGGGAAACATCTTTTTATTTTACTTCACTTCAGGGGCAAAGTTTAATGGCAACTTACAGCTCAGTCCTACACCTTTGTCTTCTTCAATGATGAGCAACAACCATGCCCCTGCAAACAAAAATCTCTACTGCAAATATTTAAAAACAGATCCCTGCACTCAGGAGGGCAAGGCAGGTGGATCTCTGAGTTTGAGGGCAGCCTGGGCTACAGAGTGAGCTTCAGGACAGCCAAGGCTACACAGAGAAATCTTCTCTCAACAAACAAACAAACAAAATTGCTAAACTCAGCTGGCTTTTATTTTGTGTAAGCCCAGCTAGCTGGCATTACTTACCTTCAGTCTGCTATGCTAGTGGAAGCCCTGTTCTCTTCAGGGGACGCACAGCCCTCAAACCTCTTCAAACACTGGCTCAATCCATTCATTCTATTAACCCCCTCCAACTACTTCAGACAAACTAAATCCAAATCTTACGGTGAGGTAATGAACATTTTTGTGTTTTAGTAAGCTTTCCTTAATCATGATTCTAAAGTCAACATTAGGATATTGAAAAGACTAGGTGCTGGGTTGCCAAGCAAGCCCTACCAAAACTTGTTTGATCCTAAGTGGATCTAAATTTGTGACTTGGTCTCTAGTCTACAAGCACAATGCCTGGTAGACAGGAACAGGGTTGGCTTGGAGTCTGTGCCACTGAGCAGAACTGGGCTGTGATGGTGTAGTATGCCTATAATCCCAGCACTTGAGAGGGAGAAGAGTCAGGAGTTCAAGCCATCCTTGGCTACATAGGCCAGTTCAAAGGCAACCTGGTCTATCTGAGAGACTCTGACTCAAAAAAAAAAAAAAAAAAAAAAAAAAAAACAAAACCAAACAAAAGTTATGAGGCCATACATTTTAAATGATGGTCAGGAAACCTGGGAGTTTCTGGCTCCACCTCCTGAATCATGCGATTCCAGGTATGTACTACACACTCGGTTTATGTGGTACTAGAGATCAAACCCAGGACTTCAAGAATGCTAGACAAACACTAACTCAAACAACTGTAACTCCAGTTTCAGGGATCCATCACCCTCTTCTGACCTGAATAGGCACTAGGCACACAAGTGGTGTGTAGATGTGCACATGGGCAAAACACCTAGAAGCATAGAATCTTTAGAAATAGCATGATTACAGACAATCAACAACAAAACCTCACACTGAGGGACACTTCACAAAATAATGCTCCAATTAAAAGTATCATGAAAGGTTAGGTAGCTCATGTCTTTAGTCCCAGCACTGGGGAGGCAGAGCAGAAGGTGGCAGAGCTCTGGGAATTCAAGGCCAGCCTGATCTACATAGTGAGTTCTAGGTCAGCAAGAGCTATATAATCAGATCCTGTTTCAAAAATGAACAAATAAAAAAAAGTACCAAGGCTGGGCAGTGGTGGCGCATGCCTTTGATCCCAGCACTCGGGAGGCAGAGGCAGGAGGATCTCTGAGTTCAAGGTCAGCCTGGTCTACAGAGTGAGTTCCAGGATAGCCAGGACTGTTTCACAGAGAAACCCTGACTCGAAAAACAAAACAAAAAAAAAAAAAAAAAAGAGAGAGGAATGCCAACATTAGGGAGCCTTGAGGCAGGAGGGTCCCTGTTTGAAGCCAGCCTGAACCACTCACTCACTGTCTTGGAAAAGTCAGAGCTATTTTTAACGGGGTGAGTTATTGAGTGATTGATTTGGAGCAATATGGGCAAAGAAACGAGATTGACACAGCATTTCCTGGGAACCAAACACCACTTTCTGGCCTTCTAAAAACCAGCTCAGTAGTGTTACCATATGTCACCTGGACATCAGCTCTGCCCAGTGACGACGGGTTGTACTGACATTCTAGTCCTATTGCTTTCCATGGCACCCCAGCCCCTCCCTTCTTAGAAGGGCAAGGTACTCTTCCTGTAGGAGACAGCTGTTGGCATCTGTCTCATTGGTGAACGTCGATCCACCAGGGTGCTGCCAGAATGCTAGGGCAAAGGCTTGAGACAGGGAGGGTGTGCAGGAACCCACACACTGCCCAAGCCCAGGAAGCCTTGGCGGGTCTGTCAGGTTGGGGATGAGAATGATTCCCGGGAGTAAGGAAAGAGGGGGGGGGCACATTCCCACGGCTCCCACCAGGCCCTGACCAGGGGACCACCAGGCAACCGAGGGGACAGCCGCGCAAGGACCCAGAAAGCAGTAGTAGAGGCGTCCGCGGAGGATGCGCTTCAGGACCAGGTCCAAGCCCAGCGGCGGCTGGGGAATGCCGGCTTTGGAGGCAGCTGCGGGCAGCAGGACCCCGGGGGGTCCGGCGTCACTCACCACTGCAGCTGGTGAAGTAGAACACCATGATCCTGCTAGAAGAGTTGGCAACTCGTGCTCAAATCGCGAAGCTCAAGATACCACAGGCGCAAGGGTGAGCCGGCTTCCAGGCTCTCCTCCGGACACTTCCGGCGGACGTGCGGTCGCGTCACAATGCCGTCCTGTCGGCGCCATCTTTAGTCCTGGCGAAGGGAAGGATATTGGTGGGAGGGCGGGTGTCCCAGTGACTGAGGAGTGCGCTCTAGAGGCCGGTGGAAGGAAATTGGCGGGAAACTGCATCTTATTTGAAGCCGGAAAGGAAAAATTGCTTTTTATCTGTCTTTCCCCTCAACCCAGCATGGGCTCCATGGATGCAGAAACTGCCTCTTTCATAGTTATAAGTCCCTGTACCCATTACATCCATAGGCACCTAGTAGGAGCCAATTCAATTTTAAATGAACTCATTCCTTCACTGCTTGACATAGGTGAGGTTTTTGTTTTGTTTTTGACTTGACCAAACTAGTCAGAATAGATCTGGCTAATTTTCCATGGGATTCTCCAATCAAATTCTAGTTAAACCTGAAATGGCTTCAGCAAGAATACAAGACAGAGGAACCTCTGCACTGTCTTGTCCTGTCACAATTAAATAAATTGCTGTGCATCAGGGCAGACTATAGAAGGTACTCAAATGAGTTACTGATATTTTCCAGAGGCAATCTGCGTATTGGGGGTTGGACTCAGACTGTTGTTCCTTTAAATCTAATGTCTGCCCTTTGTTACCTATAAGACTGAACAAATCCCAAACCTCTGAAGGTCATCACTTCTTGCTATAAATTTACAAAATGCCCCACAGCACCTAGGTTTGACGTAATTTTCTTAGTTGTGATGAACAAAAATTATGAGAGTCCATTTCGAACTGAATCGCTCAACAAGCCCCAAGTCAGACGAAACAAAGGTGGAATCACTCAGGCTAAATGCCACAGAACCTGAAGTATTAAGATCCCTAGAGAGCCTGGTCTTCCCTAAAAACAAGAAATTCCAATCTAGTAGAATCTGCATGATAGAGAAGTCCCCTCCCTGGCTTTTAACTCTTTCAAAAAAGTAACTAGCCATGGCCTGATATTAACTGGTTTCCCCTATTCTGGTTCTTTTACTTTACAATAACCACTATTATTCTGGGTCTCTTGGTGCTAGTCAGGGTTCCGGAGTATCCAGCGGAGCAGACTGTTCAGACACCGGTTTAAGCCAACAGAAAGTCTTTATTTGCTGGCAGGTGATCACACTAGGTGTTCAGGATCCCAGAGTAGCCACAGGCCTTTCTCAGGGAGAACTTTTAAGCACAAAAACCATGTCCTGGGTTGACATACAAGAACAGTTAGCCAGAAGCAAGACTGCAGAAGCCAAAAAGCAAAGTTAGTACATGTAGAGACTCTCCCATAACTATGGATTTCGGTGGATTTGGGTCTTAGTTTTCATGTTGGCTTGTGGTACTGTCCACGTGCTCAGTTTTACAGCCTGAATGGCATTTCCATCGTGGAGTCAGTTGTGCTAAGATCTGGGGCTCTGTTATAGTCAGGATTCTAGACCTCAGGAGATGGGGCCCGATTTTAAGTTGTAGGTAGATCTGGGGTAGCAAGGCCTCAGTTTCAAAGGCATCTCCCTGTTAGTTATTTGCGCTGTTACCCCTGCAAGGAAATGTCACGAAACACGACAGAATCCGCTGATAGAGTTTATTGGGGGACAGAAAGGAAGTGAGTGCCCGCGCGTGGGAGAAAATACGTGTGAGGAAGGGGCTTAGGCCAGTCATGGCCGCTCTTTATAAGGCGGGGCGTGCCCAGGTAGACGTAATGACGTAGCCATGCTGCGCGCCTGCGTGGCTACGTGACATCACGGATCCCGGTCACACGAGACGCCTTGACCCGGAAATGGCTATGTTAACCTGGAGTTCGCCAGGCGGATGTGTCCGGTGGTCGCCTTGGTTACCAGACGCCTTGAGCCGGAAATGGCTATCCTGACCTGGGGCTAACTGGGCGGGTGTGTCCGCCAGGCATGTACAAACATGTCTGACCTTGGGGCGTATTGTGAACACTTCACTCCCTCAACAAAACACACTATTCTACCATTACACAATGGGAACTTTCATTCTATCTTCTAACCTAGAAGTTGACCTGTTCACGAATCATAAAAATAACTAAATTGCTAGTCATTTGTCACCCATTCCAGCCAATTTTGTTCTATGAAGAACGACATCACTTAAACTCATTTAGAACTAAGCATGTGTTTGAGACTGCTAGAAGCTGATGACTCCTTAAAAACCTGTGAGTGCTTTAAGAACATTTCCACTTGCTAAAGAACACACGATGAAGTAGAGCTGGGTGGGGTGACACAGGCCTTCTGCATAAATAGCAATTGTCTTCAGGTCTTGGCTTTAATTTTCTGTAAAGTAGGAATGGTGATACAAACTTCATAGATTGTGGTGAGGAGTAAGTGAAATAAAATTTATAAAGCATCAAGCTGGAGATATTTTTGGGGCTCAGCTATTCAGAACACATACTACTCTTGAAGAGTACCTGAGTGCAATTCCCAGTGCCCACATTGAATGGTCTACAACTGTCTAAAACTTGATCCAGGGAATCCAACTCCTCTGGCTTCTGCTGGTACCTGCACTTATATGCACATACCCACTCGCAGACGTGAGAATAATTAAAAATAATAAAATGTTTTTAAAATATGTCAGGTATCTAACACTTAAGAAGTTAGTGAATGTTCATGCCATAATTTGAAGAATAAAATAATGAAATGGAAACCTAAAATATTATTTTTTTTAAAAAAGCAAAACCAATCATCAGACTTCAAATATGAAAAGTGAAAGCCTCCAGTATCTTGGAGATATCACTTTAGGTAAACTACTTACACCAACCACCTCAGAATTTTACTT
>CABHPP010148478.1:0-12257 GCA_902168425.1 Peromyscus attwateri
GCTTAGGCAGGACCCTCTGGTCCTAGCGATTGATTTGCTTCTGTTTTCTTTATTTCTGCTTTTCTCTGTTTCTATCCCTGGTCCCACCCACTCAACACCTTGCCACTCCGGACTCTTGCTGTTTCAGGAAGGGTGCAGCTACGGGTCCTTTCGGTTCCCAGAAATCACAGCTCTGTAGTCCAGTGTAGAGACCAATTTCATGACATCACCCTCACCTGCTCTGTCACATGACCTGGGACTCAAGAACACCTCACACCGAGTCTCCAGAACCTGAGGTAATGAACTCTTCGAGGCCCTAGGAAGCTGGTGTAGAACTGATGAATTAAGGCCAGACCTCAGGGCTGGGGAGATGGGGCAGGCAGTAAAGTCCTTGCTGTGGACACATGAGGTCTTGGGCTTTATTCTCAGAACGCATAGAAAAAGCTGGACATGGAGGTGTGTTATAGTGGTATTCTATTTGTACTGAAATGTGATTTTATTTGTATGTTAATAAATAAAGTTGCTTAGGGGTCAGAGCTATTAGCAAGCCATAGCGAAAGCCAGGGTGGTGGTGGTGCACGCCTTTAATCCCAGCACTTGGTAAGCAGAGCTAGGTGGATCTCTGTGTGTTCAAGGATACAGCTAGCATTGGAGACACACGCCCTTGATCTCAATACCAACCATAGAAGACTCGGGAGGTCTGGACAGAGAGACTGTGACGAGACAGCCACGTAGTTAGTTTATAACCAATGAGTAGGAAGAACCAGAACTCTTTATAAATCAGACGCACAGGAAGTAACTCCCTTTTTTCAGAGAGCTCTCTTGGCGGAAGAAGCTAGCTGGCGGAAAGCGGGTAAGCTTCTGCTCTGACCTCTTGGGCTTTCACCTTTACATTGGCTCTGTGTTTCTTATTTAATAAGGCGGTCGGTTACATCTACAGTGTGTACTTGTAATCCCAGCAGTGAGGAGTGAGGAGGCAGAGGCAGAGGCAGAGGCAGAGGCATGTGGGTCTCTGGGGCTTTCTGACCAGCCAGCCTAGCTGAGTCACTAAGCTCTGGTGTCAGTGAGAGTTCCTGTCTCCCCAAACCAACATGAATAGCATTTGAGGAAAAGACCTGAGGTTGACTTCTGGCCCCCACATGCACATACGTGCACACATAGACACACGCAACAGAACCTCTTGGAACTTTCCATGTGGGGAAGACTGGTATAGGGAAGCCCATTGCCTAGCATTTTCGTTTGTAGAAGTCGTCTGGAGGTGGTGGGTCGGACGACAGTGCTGGCCGCAGCTCTCAGCCGTGCACTTAGCACAGGCTTGCCTCCCAGGTCCGCTGGCAGTGTGAGCACACGGGGAGCACGGGGATGAGCGACTCTGCGGTGGCATGGGGTGACAGAAGAATAGAAAATGAGTGGTCCTCAGAATATTTATGGAGCTCTTCATGTTCGCCGGCGTGTGCAGGGAGGTATGTTGCGAAAAGTCGTGTTTAAATCAATACTTGAGGTTTTTTTTTTTTTTTTCTGGCCTCAAAGTGATTTAGGTTTTTCAAATATATGTAATGCTGTATTTCTAGCATGCGGGAGGCAGAGAATCCACTTGGCTCTTTTCTCTGGGATGGTAAATCACAGAGCTGTGATGGAGACGTGAAACGGGCATTAACCAAACAGCAAGCAGGCAGAGACAAACGCTCTGGAAGCGTCATAATCTATTTCAGTTTGGAGATGGAAGTGGGTTTTATGTTGAGCCTAAAATGGAGTTTTCCGTCTCTAACTCATCAGAACTCTTCACAGTGGGTAGGGAGTACATAGGTCTGAAGGGAAGTGGGGGTGTGGATGGGAGGGGAAGGAATTCAGGACCGGAGAGAGAATGAGAGAGGATGGTTTAAATCTTATGCAGTGTGAAGTTGTAAATCAAGTTGGCTTGTCACAGGCTGTATCACAGTCCTTCAAAGATGTAGGCAGGCTTTTCACATAAAGGAAAATCCTTGCAGCCAGTGAGGTGACCAAAAAATGCTGAACATGTTTGGTTAGCAGTGAATTTAAACACAAAGAGATGCCACCTTATGTCCACCAAGATGGCTAAAATTTAAAAGACCAAATTCTGCTGAGGCTGCAGGGCAGTGAGGGTGCCCAGACACAGCTGGCCAGTGTGCATGCTAGTAAAAGGACTTTGCTGCAATATTTGTGAATGCTTGGGAAGAATCTTATACCTAAACCCAAAGCGTAGCCATTCCAATCCTCATACCCACTCACCGATAAACACGAGACTATTCATATTATCATTAGTCACAATAGCTAAAAACTAGAAATGTCTCAAATAACTCAAATGTCACCAGTAGTGGAATGGGGCTTAGGAGACGGCTCAGTCAGAAAGTTCGTGGAAGCTGGCATCTCTACCACCACAAAATAAATAAAAGTAAAAAAATATTATTATAAAAAAGATTTATAATTTTTTTAGGTGTATGGGTGTTGGACATGCATGCATGTCTGTGTACCAAGTGCATCTCTGGTACCCATGGAAACCAGAAGAGGTTATCAGATCCCCTGGAACTGTAGTTGCAGATAGTTGTGAGCCACCATGTGCATTCTGGGAATGGAATGTGGGTCTCCTGGAAGAGTAGCCAGTGCTCTTCACCACTTGAGCCATTACTCCAGATCCTCAAAAGTTATTTTTTTTTTTGAAATTAGAGTCTTGTCTCAAAAAATATGAAAAGCCACTGAGAAAGATAGCTGATGTTCAACTCTGACGTTGAACCTCATGCATGTATAGGCACACACACATGAGCATACACACAAATTATAAACAACAAATAAATTGTGGAGTGTTAGCACACCATACAGCACTGAGAAGCAGCTATACTATAAATGGAGGTGGAGTCTTTCTGTCCCAAATACCCAGCATCCACTTCCCAAATTACTACACAGAGGCTTATATTAATTATAAATGCTTGGCCGATGGCTTGGGTGTGTTACTAACTAGCTCTTATATTTGAATTAACCCATTCTTATTAATCTATTTATTGCCACATAGTCCATAGCTTATGGGTCCTCTGGCATCTTGCTTCTTGGGTGATCAGCTCACATCTGTCTCAACTCCCTCTCTTCTTCCCAGTCCTCAGTTTGATTGTACCATCTAACCTTATCCTGCCTTGCCATAGGCCAAAATAGTTTTATTATTAACCAATGAGACCAATACATATTCACAGTGTACAGAAGGTTTATCCTACAGCAAACTTCAGCTGTGCTTGAGATGGTAGAAAAAAGTCAGAAATACAGGGTTGAGACTATTAAGCCAGATTCATAAATTCATTTAATATATGTTCTATTACATAGAGTTCAAATAATACTAGTCCATGGGGCCAGGAGAGGTGCTTTGGTGGTTCAGAGCACTGGCTGCTACTGCAGAAGACCTGGGTTTGATTTTCAGCACCCATATAGCTACTCACAGCCATTTGTAACTCTAGTTCCATGGGATCTGGCACCCTCTTCTGGCTTCCATGGGCACTGCATACACAGGGTACACATACACACATGCAGGCAAAACAGTCATATACACACAATATAAAAATTAAATCTCTAATCATTAATCTGTGGTGACAGTAATAAGGAGGGGCATGAGAGAATCTTCTAGACTGCCGGAAATGATCTGCTTTTCAACATCAGTGGTGGCTGTACATGTGTGAGCATATGTAAAAGTGATTGAGACTTACACCTTAGATTTGTGCTTGAGGTTGTATCAATCAAGTCTGTCAGTCAGCCTAAAATGAAAATAAAACCAATTAAATTCCATTTAGTTTTAAATGACTGTGAACTAGGCTCTGCTGGTAGTTGCTGGGCAAAGGAGGCTTGCTTGTGTCACCTGATTATACTGCTAGTCCTGGAGGGAGCAAGGTGTTTCATTCCATCACAGGATCCACAACACACAGGGTGGACAGCTATACTAGTAACTGGTGGGGACCATCTTTACCATGGTTGATATACAGGGTGGACAGGTCTACTGGTAACTGGTGAGGACCGTCTTTACCGAGGACATGCAGGTGAAGACACCATTGTGCTGTTTAATGTTTTCCTCCATTTAAGAAATGGCACAGTTAGAAAACAGCTTGCAGCATGAGGATGAGGACCTGAGTTCAAACCCCAGCAGCCATGGATCACGTGCCTGTATCCCAGTGTTGGGAGATGGAGACAGAAAGATCTTGGGAACTCACTGGCCAGCCAGTCTAATAGAATTGGCAAGCTCAGGTTTGATGAGAGACTATATCTCAAAAAAAAAATGGAGGGAGGGATGGAATGAGAGAGAGAGAGAGAGAGAGAGAGAGAGAGAGAGAGAGAGAGAGAGATTTACTTCTCAAGTCATGGCCCAGAAGGTGGTAGAGAAGGACAGAGATGTTCAGTAAACTCTTCCTTTTATTATAAGGTGATAATGTGTAACCATGGGTGAAGCTTTCCCTTCCCCAGAAACAGAGCCTTGTGTCGGAGAACTCAGACTTTAGAGTAAATGAAGTTATGGGCAGACTTTCAGCTGTACCATCTCTAGCGTTGTCTAAAATATGGCCAATGTTCACAATGCAGACTTGTGATGCTGGTAAAGTATCTTTTATGTTTAGGAAAGTGGTTGGTTCACTGTACGCAGCACATAGTATGTTTATTCAATGCAACCCCCTTCTCTCATCTGTCATCTTCAGCATACTTGGATTCACTAGGCTGGACTTCTGACTCCTTTTCCAGCAAGTGATGTTCAGTTATATAAACATTTGACTCTGAATTTCTACTCATTGTCTTGCCTGTGTAACACAGCAAACACTTCCAAACCTTCCTCCGAGATTTTTCTTTTTAACAAGACCAAGTCTTACTTAGTGGCTCTGGCTAGCCTAGAACTTACTATTCTTGTGTCTCAGCCTAAAGAGTGCTGGGAATATCATCCGTGTGATTGGGACTTTTAATGGAGGAAAGAGTTCCTTCACGGTTGTGATAAGAATATAGAAGTCTGGATGTAAAAGTGGTTCAGTGTGTAAAGGGGCTTGCTGCCAAGTCCCCTGGAATCCACGTGGTAGAAGGAGAGAACTGACTTTCAAAGTTGCCCTCTGATCTGTACGAGTTCACTGTGGCATGTGTGCACCTGTGTATACACAGATGCACACACACATAAAATAAATGTAAAAATACTTTTAAAAGAACATGAAAGTCTGTGAATAAAACTCTCTTCACGTACTTCTCGATGCATTTCTTTAGAACTTCCCATCTGTCGACTTTAAAACTTATCCCAAATCGTTTATTGGACTCTTTGGGGCAAGTCCATTAAGTAAAATCAAAAGCAAAGACCATGCCTCAGATCCATCAAGATGAAAAGATTTAAACCTACACTTAATGCCCACTGAGCTTCAAATTCCTTTCCCCATGATTTCCTCCAAGCTCCCCAAAGGTCAATAGTGAGTTGTTAAAATGAAATCATGTACAAGGAATGGACTCCTCATTTTAATTTGAGCAGAAAAGGAAACATGAAACCGTATGCAATTAAGAGGTCAATTGTCCTGAGTGGAGGTGCATTTGCAGTTCTGATGAGGTTAAAGAAGTTAGGCTAGAAGTCTGAAGACCATGACAAGCTCTCGTCAGTGACTCCTGAGGATAACCTAGTTCCCTCCACTCCAAAGAAAGAAGAAAGTACAAAAATGAAAGCTAATGAAGGTTATTGAGATATGTGATTTATTTTTGTCATTTTTTTTGTGTTTGTGTGTGCACATATGTATAAATGTAGACACATGTGTGTGCACATGCATGTGGTGGCCAGAAAAGACAACCTTGGGTATAATTTCTCAGGTGTTGTCCACCTTGTTTTGTGAGACAAGGTTTCTCATTGGCCTGGAACTTGCCAAGTAGGCTGGGCTGGCTGATCAGTGAGCTTTGAGGAACCATGTCTCCACCTTCTCAGTGCTGGGTTTTAAGTGGGTGCCACCACACCCAGCTATTGTTTGAAATGTGTGTTCTATGTGGTTTGGGGACTTAGGTCCCCATGCTTTCAAGGTGAGCTATCTCTGAGGTCTGTTTTTGGTTTTGTTTTGGAGACAGGGTGTTGGTGTTGCTGTGTTGCCCAGGCTGGTCTTGAACTCATGATCCTTTTGACACAGTTTCCCATGTTCTGAAATTGCAGTTGTGTGCTACCGTGCTTGGCTTATTCTTTTCAATTTGTATGTTATTAACTCTTGTCTATGTTTTATATTGTCAGCAGTTGCACAGACAAACACTTCCCAAACTCATTATCATGGAAAATATACCCTGGCATATTATTGAGAAAGTCTACATCCCATGTCAAGGGAGAGTGGTGGGCATCCTGTTATATTTTATTTTCTCCTTAGAAATTTATGTATGTGTAGTAAATTCCTAATTTTTTGCTGCTAAATCTGTTTTTCTCCAAATAACTTGAATCCTGGAATCCTATTTAGTTTTAAGAGGTCTGTCCATGGAACATAGTTTGGAAAGTGGAGGCATATAGATATTATCAGGGACTAAAACCTAAAAGTAAGTGTCTTTTCCCATTAACATTACTTTTGTATTTGGTTTTCCAGAGTCGTTCCAGAACTCATTCAATTAAAATTGTGAACTAGTGCAATTTAGACTCAATTAAATTATCCCTGAGACTTAAAGTCTATCATCAGTTCCATAGAAAACCTATTATTTTACTCTTTGTGTTCATTTTGATTAAAGTTAATATCCAAATTCAATTATGTAAATGAGATGAGGTGGTGCCTGCGATCTCGTGCCATCTCGTGCCTCTTGGAAGTGTTCTCTTATCGCAGATTCCCGTTCCTGTCTCCCAGTGGATATATGTCCCTTCCAGAGCATAGTTCTTGGGGTCCCGACTTCTCACATTGAGAGTTCCATTGTGAACTCTCTTACCTGGTGAAAGAATAGTGACTTTGGGGTCAAACTGCTCCGAGTCTGAGTTCACATGCTGAGTGAGTCACTTCTGGTCCTCTTAGCCTGAGTACCATCTTTGAAGCCTGGATGCCCCAGTCACCCTGCACAAATGGAAAGGTTTGGTAGGATTGTCTGTCTATCTATCTATCTATCTATCTATCTATCTATCTATCTATCTATCTATCTATCTTCTTTCTATTCCTTTATCAATCATATCTATCCATGTATCTATATCAATCATATATCCATCTATCTCTCTATATATAATCTAATATATATATGAAATATATCCTCTGTCTCTTAGCCATATATGCTATTTATCATCTGTCTGTCTGTCTTCCTATCTGTCTGCCTATTCACTGGCTATTCCTTAGTTAGGCCTCACTACTGTCCATCATTATTTCATACTGTTGGCTTTCCTCTTCTGAAGATAGGGTTGACGACCTTTTGATGTCTGTTCCTTTAGTTTTGATGGACACCTGGTACACATGTCAGAGAGAATTGCTTTCTCTATAACCCTCCATTGCTGACTAAGAGGGACTAATGGAGGTTCATTTCCTGTCTATACTCACCTCGTGATTCTGTGGCTGCTGCTTGTAAAGGGTGTCTTGATCCTAGCTGTACGGTGGTGGCACACACTTTTAATCCCAGCCCTTGGGAGGCAGAGACAGGTGGATCTCTGAGCTCAGGGTCAGCCTGATCTACAGAACGAGTTTGAGGACAGCCAGGGATACACAGAGCAACCCTGTCTCAAAAAAAAAAAAATGAGGGGGGAGGGGCGTGTCTTGATCCTGAAGTTGCAGGTGAGTATCAGAGGCAGTGTGTCTCTTCTGAGGCACCTGACACTTTCATTGCGGTGACAGCTTCTCTCTAGCTCATGTACTCAAAGTCCAACCCATGAAGGTTTGCTTTCCTTTTCAGGTGAAAATTGGACACAAACAAAGGGACACAGACTTCAGACTTCAAATTATGACCTACTATGGAAGCAGCAATACCAGCTCTCACGGAAGGCTGCTTCTGTCTGCTGCCCTTTGCAGCAGGAAGGCCCAGACTGTGCCAGGCTTGGCTACAAAGAAAATTGGCATGAAATAAGTTTTCAGTTGTGAATTAGAATGTGATTGGAGTCTTCACCTCTTCCTTAAATTGGGGAAGATGGAGATGCATGTGTGTTCTGCTCAAAAACTGTTAGGACTGGGCAAGAAGGGGAGGAACACGCGCATGTGTAACTGTACACTGTAGGAACACGCGCACGTGGAACTGTACACTGTAGGAACATGCACACGTGTAACCGTACACTGTAGGAACACGCGCACGTGTAACCGTACACTGTAGGTGGTTTGCACAAGACAGCAAACTTTCTAAGTGTGGGAAGGGTGGCAGTGAGTTCCGTGACTTCAGTTGAGCACTGTGAATTGACCGTCAGTCATTCCCCATATGTTTCCACTGGGCTCTATCTCTCCAAAGCCAGAGAGAGATGCTGTATTTTACTTATCAGAATTGCTATGCTAGACAGTTGTGAGTGTATGGCATGATCAGCAGCATCATCATTCTACAGAATTGTCCAAAATTATGGTTGTGAATATGGCATTAGTGATTTTTGTTTGTTTTTTAATTCTTTAATTAGATAGACCAGTATCTAATGTTTCATGATTTATTCTAAACATCAAACTATTTTCTTTCTTTCTTTCTTTCTTTCTTTCTTTTTTTTTTTTTTTTTTTTTTTTTCGAGACAGGGTTTCTCTGTGTAGCTTTGCTCCTTTCCTGGAACTCACTTGGTAGCCCAGGCTGGCCTCGAACTCACAGAGATCCGCCTGGCTCTGCTTCCCGAGTGCTGGGATTAAAGGCGTGCGCCACCACCGCAATCGGGTAGCGCGCAGTACTCATATGGCAGTACATGCAAACTATTTTCTTTTTAACTGGATGTTTCTACAACCCCAGAGGTGCCAACCAGGATCTGAATATTGGCACTATTTATCTACAAATATCATCCTACAAAAAAAGTTGGCTTTGCTTTGTGTTTCTGTTTCCTTGAAGGGTGACAAAAGATGGCAGATAGTATATAAAAATCAAGAACTGGTATGGGAGAGACACCTTGAATGGGTCCCTCTGGAGTTGATTGCAGAATGCTTATCCTAGCACAGCAGAGTGGCTCAGGGGTTGAGAAAGCAATACATAAGAGTCATGGTGTACGACCATGTGAGAGATTCATTGCACATTTCACACTCGAACATGGCCTTTTAAAATTCTTTGTCAGCTTGGTGACAGTGGCAGCCTTGCTCTGGCCTCTCAATGACTCTGTGGTGTGGATATAACACTCAAATTCTGCTCTTTCTTTTCTTTTTCTCTTTTTCTTTTCTTTTTTTGAGACAGGGTTTCCCTGTGTAGTTTTGGTGCCTGTCCTGGATCTCACTCTGTAGACCAGGCTGACCTCGAACTCAGAGATCCACTTGCCTCTGCTTCCCGAGTACTGGGATTAAAGGTGTGCACCACCACTGCCTGGCAATTCTGCTCTTTCAAATGTTCACAGTTAAAAAAAAAGAGAGAGAGTTGACTAGAGATTATTTGATTCCATGTCTTAGATGTGAGTTTCTCAGCCTTGGTAGTATTGATGTTTGATTTAGTATCGTATGTCATTTAGTATCATAGATGTTCAGCAACTAACATCACTCCCACCTGACAGATGCCAGCAGCAACTCAGCCCCACAAATACCTTCTCCCTCTTCTCCACCCGAGTACCAGGGCTACTGGTCTGATTGGGAGACATTTGGGGGTGGGAAACTGGGTAGATGGCTCAGTTGGTAAATTGTCTTACAAGTGTATGTATGGACCTGAGGTTAATCCACAGAATCCATGTAAACAAACGCACTAGTGATTCAGTCCTTGGGAGGTAAAGACAGGCATCTCCCTGGGGCTCACTGGCCAGCTAGCCTAGCCTACATGGCAACTTTCAAGCCAATGAGAGATTCTGTAGAAAAAAAAAAATGAAGGTGGACAGTGCTTGATAAATGATAGTCAAGGCTGTCCTGTGACCTCTGGATACATGCCATGAAAACACACACACACACACACACACACACACACACACACACACACCACACTGTTCCTTGTCATTACCCATAAGTATTCTTCTACACTGATATTAGAGCCCTCTCAAACACTGCACCCTTGCACCGGTCAACACCTCCCCCTCTACACCCTTCCCAGTTTCTGCTAACCACTGTTTTACTCTCTGCTTCTACGGAATCGACTTGTTACACATTTAGTGAGAACATGACATACTTACCTTCCTCTGCCTGACTCATCTTATTTAGTGAAAATCCTCTAGATGCATCCATATTGTCACAGGTGGCAGATTTCATTCCTTTTTCAAGGTGGAATAATATTCCAACCCAGGAGGGTGAGAGAGAGAGATATCCCACAAAAGGCAACCCTTGAACACCCTGTGGTTACAAAAAACAGGATTTCTAAGAATACCAGAGAGAGAAAAGGTTTTTGAGAATAAGATACTATTGCTGTTACTAAGAACAATAATAATGGTGATGAGGGCCAGTTAAAAACTGGTTGGATTTGTGGAAAGTCATACTTGTGGTGATGAAAAATAAAATAAAATTGTCCTAAAGTTTGCAAAAAGAGAAAGATGCAGAAGGTGATTTTTCAGCTAGGTCAGTCGGCCAAATGAGTGGGAGGGAGCTCCTAGCACAAGGGAGGAAATCCTGCATAAATTTGGTTATTTTCCACATCAGGTGAGACTTAAGAATGTAAATATGAGGGCACTGGAAAGGTGGCTCAGTGGTTAAGAGCACGGGGACTCTTGGATTCCTAGCACCTACCTTACAACCATCCATAGCTCCACTTCCAGGTATCTAACGCCCTCTCCTGGCCTCTGTGGGCACTACATGAAAGTGGTGCATAAACATACACTCCAAGCAAAACACCCATACCCATAAAATGGTTTTTGAAAAAGAGTATATAAATATGTATTATCTGTATACAAGAAGTGAACAAAGCTTGTCACCAAGTCAAAGAAGAGTGAACAGAATAATATTGACAGGCCAGTCAGGATAGACTAATTGGTATTAATAGCTTCATACGCTAGCCAAGCAGAACAGCCCAGCAGGTTATTTTCACTGTAGACACGAGAGTCTCTGCTGAAGAAGAGTGCCCAACAGTGTGCTGTAACGTTGTGAATTGGCTAAACACTGAAAATGAGAACTGACTGCAAGCTTGCTCATGTCTCAGACAAAGAAACCTGTAACCTACTGCACAAATGTTCAAATTTAGTCTTGAAGGTTTAATAAAAGACTCATAAAAAGAGTTGAGGTGTGTCTAACCTTTTGAGATTGTGAAATGATGTTGTCACCTACAAAGTTTGTGCTTGAGAACCGTAAAGTCATATTTTAAGTTTAGGATTTTCTTTTGGTGGGCCCCATTCATATGTATTCTTGGCCATGTGGCTGTCGGTGGCTCAAGGCTGCAGGAAAAGAGCTCTCAGCCTGTTCTTGAGTGTAGTAGTTTTTGTCTATTCAGTTCTTTCTGTGGACATCTGTGTGCAGATGTGGGTATGCTCCTCTATCATTCTTCACTTTATTTTTTTTTTTGAGAGAGGGTCTCACAGTGAAGCTGGAGCTCCTGAATTCAGCCAGGTTGGCTAGCCAGTGAGCTCAAGGGAGCTCCCAGCACAAGGGTTTCAGACATGCTTTATTCACCACAGTCTTTTCCTTGGATGCTGGGAATCTGAATGCAGGTGCCCATGCTTGTGTGGCAGGCACTTTACTGACTCAGCCATCTCCCAGGCCTGGTTCTTTCTTTACAGTCTCTAGTTTGCTATGGAAATTTTCCATCTTACTTAATCTTTGAACATATTAATTATGATTATTTAAAAATCCATGCTTTGTAACTTAAGTACTAAGATCTCCAGTACTCAAGCTTTTATATTTTAGCATGTCTGATTATTCTGCATTCTTATTTTTATGAGTGTGTACCTGCTTGTATGTGTGCCATGTACATGCAGTTCCCACAGAGGCCAGGAGAGGGAGTTGGATCCCCCGGAGTTGGAGTTAATGGTAGTTTTAAGCCACCTGATGTGGGTGCTGGGAAACAAACCCAAATTCTTTGTAAGAGCAGCAAGTGCTCTTAATTGCTCAGCTGTCTCTCCAGCCACTTGGTTCTCAGTCAAACCAAGTTACAGCAACAGTTAAGGCTCTGGGCTGTTGTCATTTACAATGTTTGAGTCTTCTTTTGTCAGATCACTGTGCTAGGGAATGGTCCCCTCAGCTCAGGGGGAGCTCCATTGATTTGAACCTTGGCTTTAGAGAGAGGGAGAGAGAGAGAGAGAGAGAGAGAGAGAGAGAGAGAGAGAGAGAGAG
>CABHPP010148478.1:12267-24232 GCA_902168425.1 Peromyscus attwateri
GAGAGAGAGAGAGAGAGAGAGAGAGAGAGAGAGAGAGAGAGAGAGAGAGAGAAGTTAGGCATGAAACTTTATCCCAATGTAGTGCAATGGGATTGTAATGGTTATTCAGCTTTTGTGACGGTGTATGGTTGAACCTAGAATTCTTTGTGCTAAACAAAATAAGCTATACGCAGATAGAAGAGCACCATATGGTATCACTTATGTGTGAAATTTGAATAAAAACATCAGACTCTCAGAGCTGAGCAAGAGTGGAGGTGAGCAGGGAGGGAAGCTGTGGTGGAGGGAAGGGGTGGGTACTGGTGCCATTAGATGAAGTTCTGAGGACAGGATGAATGATGTGGTGACTATAGTTAATCACTCTGTATTCTGTACTTGAGAGTTGCTGAGAGGGTAGCTAGCTCCTGAGTGTTCTCACAGAGAGGAAAGTACTGACTATGTGGGATGGGGGAAGGGCTAACTTGCCTTGGGACCATTTTGTGATATTCATGACAATCAAATCATAACTGTGCTTTTTATATACATATCATTTCATTGTCATTTTCAACTCAGTGAAACTGGAAATCAATACACATATGCACACACAAATACACAAATTAGTAAATTAAACATTTTTAAAAGGTGTCTGGTAGAATTTCTGTGGAAATTGGAATCCATAAAAGGATTTTCAACAAGGGTTCTATCCATGATGTTAGCATTTATAGAGATATTTTCTGGTGAAAAGATTTTCAATAGCTTTTCATGCACTGTGCTTTTCTTTGTTTTGACTGTTGTTAAAGGCACTGAGAGCTTTCAAAAGAATCAGTCATAATAAATTTGTAATTGCTGTTCAAATTGTATAAGGGAATTGAATTAATCAAATGTCATCAATACCTAAATGCTCGAGAAAAATAGGCTTTCAAAGACTCCTTTATTAGATATATGAGCAGAATGAATTGATCATTAAACAAAATACAAATAATAGTGAGTACTTTCCACACATAAGAGCCCTGTGGACTTGAGAGGGGGCACCCACTACAGCTTTAATTCCTAGAGTTATTTGATGATATCTCACTAAGAAAGAAAAATCAGTTAAGCCAATAATCATTAAACATCTACTTCTAAGAACTAGGTCTTAAGGGCTCATTAGTTATTAGGAAATTATTCTCTTGTTCTGATATGACAAGCTTGGGGTTAATGGAAAAGTGGAGCTTTTGTGGCCTCTGAATGGCCACAGCCCAAGAAGCTTCACGAAGCCTGTCTCCAGGGACCCCCACCTCAAATGCAAATTGTGAGGTGATCGTCTCTGTTCTCTTTGGCCAGGAGGATGCTGCAGCTGGTAGGCTTGAAAAGTGTTGCCTTCATCTGGTGACTAGGTCTCATTTCCTTTCAGAAAAGGATGCAGTCCAGAAGACATTGTGTCCCATGTGGCAAAGCTAAGGACAGTTAGGGAATCTGCTTCTGTTGGGTTAGTCTTCAATGTCATTGCCACTGAATTTTAGAATCAGTGAGAAGACACGCCTCTGGGTGTATTCCCAGGGAGGTTTGATGGTGAAGGGAACAGAATGTAGCATATGACCAGCATCCACGTCCCTTGCTTCCTGACTATAGATGCAAAGTGACCAGGTACTTCACTCTCTTCCTGCCTTGCTTCCCCCACCAGGATGGACTGTATTCCTCTCAACTGTGAGCCAAAATAAATAGTCTCTCCTTTAAGTTGCTTTTGTTAGAGCAATGAAAAAAGTAACTAACACATTTTACTTTCAGTTTCTCAGGAAAGCCTCAAAATCATTTGCTCTATATTTTCCCAGCTTACCAGGAGCTGTTACAATTCATGGGATATTGGAGTTAAATCCAAGTATAGTAGAGGAATCTGCTAAACTCCAGAAGAGATCCAGGGCACGCTTGTCCCCGAGGTGTTCTGGTCTGGCTGTGATGATGGTTGACGACCTCTTTTTAAGAATGGTTGGGGTGTGATTGTAATTAGAAAAGCACAAACATTGACAGCACACTTCTCAGCATGTCCAGCCTGCTCCCCCCAGCAGAGGCCAATGAGACACTATTAATCATTTCTTCATTCTTGAGTAGCATCCCTCAAACTTAAAAACACGGCAAGATGGGCTTTTAAAGTTAACGCATTTTCACTTGTAGAAATCTTTGAACATGTCTATTTCCTTTTCAGCCCACCCCTTTCAATGAAATCAATTTCATTCTTTGCTTTAGGGAAAGACAGATGCAGACTCTAAGAGAAATACCACTGTGCTCTTTGACTGAAGGGTTCTGAGAGCCCATGGCCAGAACCAGAAGCTTCAGGCTGAATGGATTTCAACTTGTTAGAACTAAGCACTTAAGATAACAGGGACTTTCACTCTGAGCAGAGATCAAAGAATAAGGTCCTAGCCAATGTTGCTATGGGGCACCAACATCAGTGGTACCATGAGGCAGAACCCTGAGGCTGGCTGGGTGGCGATGTCTGCCATTGTTGCCTTTGTCTGGGTCCCAGACATCATCTATAGGCTCTGTACCCTTCCCATACCTCTCTTTGTGTAAGCAGCTGCTGTATTAAAGGTCCTTGAACCATGTGTTTGATAGTGTTTCCTGCTGAAGGCCCAAAGGCTAAGCAATCAGGTGGAATCAGGCCCAATTAGAGCTCCTCAGAGACTCTTCAGTTTGGGAATGGCCGAGCTGAGGGGATAGCTCAGTCAATAAAATGCTTACCTTGCAAGAATTGAGAACTGACTCCCATCTCCAGAATCTATGTCAACAAAACAAGCACCACCCATGGGAGAATGTACTCTTAATCTCAGCTAAAAGTGGGAGATGGAGACAGGTAGGTTGTAGGCCAGTATCTAGCCCACGTGCTGAGTTCCAGGATACTGAGAGACCCTGCCTCAAAAAGCCAAGGTGGATGGCTTCTGATATCTGAGGTTGATTTCTGGCCTCCACATGCATTCACACCCATATGCACCCACACACATCTGAATGGGCACACACAGAAGGGCATGGCTGCCTAATCAAATCATTTATTTAGTTAATCAAAAGGTATGTTTAGCTGAAGGTTTTTGAGGGCTCATGTCTGGACCAGCCATTAGGGTAAGCGTGTGATGGACTTTTCCATCCATGATCTGAATGGCAGATGAGTCACGTGTTACAACCCTGCAGCATACGTTGTATCTTTTTACTTCCAAGGGACTTAGGAAATTATCAACAGTGCAGGTCACATGGGCAACCCAAGGCATGAAATGTGAGGAATCAGGTTGTTGCCTACAACTGATGGGAGTGGAGGGGAACTGTGTACACAGACAATGGGCCAACTTAGGTGAAGATTTTGTCTCTACCACACAGAGGCACCCCAGGAGATGGGCCCCTTTCAAACATGCCAATAAAAACATGTCAGTCCCGACCCTTAAAAATCTGACAGTGCTCCTTAGAGTCATTAGGACAAAGAAGACCCTTCAAATCCGGTCTGAGTTTCTACCTCTCCAGCCAGATTCTCTGGGCTGCCGGAACAGAAGCCCTCCTTTGTATAAGAGATGTGCCTACTGGACTGCTCTTTCCTCACCATGCATTTTCCTGCCTCACACATTCATTTCTTCTGGCCAGGGACTCTTCCCTCCTCTCCTGGTCTACCCTTTTATCCTGTGTGCTTTCTACTGCTCTGATAAAGACCATGACCAGAAGTATCTCGGGAAGGAAAGGGTTTATTTCAGCTCAGAGGCCATCACACAGGGAAGTCAGGGCAGGAACTCAAGGCAAGAACCTGGAGGCAGGAGCTGAAGCAGAGGCCACTCAGGATTGATGCCTATTGACTTCCTCAGCTTGCTTTTTATACAGCACAGGATCACCTACCCATGGGTAGTACGGCCCACAGTTTTCTGTGCTGTTCCACATCAATCATAAATCAGGAAAATGCCCCAAAGACTTGCCTACAGGCTAATCTGATAGAGGCTTTTTCTCAACTGAAGTTCCCTCTTCCAGATGTCCCTGGTTTGTGTCCACTGGACACCAAAATAACCAGCATGCTCTTCTTTCAGAGATTAGTTCAGGGGCTACTTTCTTGAGAGTCCTTCCCAAGCGTTCTGTCCATTGTGATTTGAGCCCTGTGGTGGTTTGAAAGAAAATGGCCCCCATAGGGAGTGGCACTTATTAGGAAGTGTGGCTTTGTTGGAGTAGGTATAGCCTTGCTGGAAGAAGTGTGTCACTGTAGGGGTGGGCTTTGAGGTCTACGCTCAGTGTGGTACACAGTTCTCTTCCTGCTGTCTGTGGATCAAGATGTAGAACCCTCAGCTCCTTTTCCAGCACCTTGTCTGCCTGCATGCTTCCCTGTCCTGACGTGATGATAATGGACTAAACCTCTGACACTGTAAGCCACCCCAATTAAATGTTTTCCTTCATAAAAGTTGCTGTGGTCACAGTGTCTCTTCACAGCAATAGAAACCCCAAGACAAGCCCCTCCTGGTACAGCTTGCCTCTCCATCATGGGGCCACTTGGTGTTTACCCACTTCTGTTGTGGTTACTTGATTCATGACTGTCTGGACCACAATCATAGCTTCTTCCTTGTGTTGATCCCTTCATCAAGGGCTTTACACATTTGGTCTCCCCAGACCCTGGATGACTGGAGGAGACAGGGACTAGTTTTATGGATACGCAAACTGTGGTACAGACAAGTTTTGACCCTGGCTGAGGTGCAGTAGCTAATGAGGATGGGGCTATGGAGGCTCATCTTGATTGGCAACTCGATGGCACTCGAGTCACCATGGAAACAAATCTCTGAGCTTGTCAGTGAGGGACTGTGCAGTTAGGGTCATTAGGTAGGTCTTCTCACCCTAAACACGGGTAGCTCCATTCCATGGGGTGAGGTCCAGAACTAAATGAAATGGAGAAAGTGAGCTGAGCCACTGCATATCACCCTCTGCATCCTGACCGTGGGTGCAGTGTGACCGACCCTGCCCACAGGGCATCCCCACCACCACGGATTACACCCTCAGACTGTAAGCCAGAGTTAACTCTTCCTCCCTTTGGTTGCCTTCGTCAGATATATTGCCATAGCAACGAGTAACTGATACAGGGTCACACCTGGTTTGCCTGCCCATGAGTACTGCCTATGGACTGCACTGTAACCTCTGTTAATATACCAAACCCCCAGACCATGTGGCTCTATCTGGAGATGGGACTTTGAAGAGGAAGTTAGGTTAAATGAGGTCATAGAACAGGTACCCAATCCAGCAGCATTGGCAGCTGTAGTGAGGAGGGAGAGGGGAGACATTGAACTGTCATGGAGGACACAGCAAGAAGGCAGCTGTGTGCAAACGGAAGTGAGCCCTCATCAGGACCCTTCTGTCTCGTTCTGACTTCATTTCTCAAGTCTCTAGGACTAGGGGAATACATTTATGTTAATTAAGCCACCTGGCCCCTGACATTTGCTGTGGCAAATCAATTGGAAAAAGACAAACCAGTTGAGTGCCTGAAGCCTGGCCAACACTTGTTCACCATGCACTGGGGTTTGACTAAAAGGTATTTGTGGTGGATGTCAGATGAGCATCAAGCCTTGGTAGTTAGCCAGATAGAGGGACAGATGTCATGGCAGATGTAAGTTGAGAGGCAGTTAGGGAGAACAAGGAACATGATCTAGAAGGAAAGTCATTGCTCAAACAATAAAGATCCTGGGTTAGCCACTTTTCTGTTGCTGTGATGAAATAAAAAAGCAACTTTGAGGAGAAAGGGGTTTGTTTTGGATTATGGTTCTAGAGTCTATCATTGCTGTGAGGGCTTAGCAGGAGTCAGGAAGAACTGATTTTTATTTTCATCTACACTCAGAGAGAGGGAGGAGCTCTCAAAACTCACCCCGAGTGACATACTCCCTCCAACAAGTCTCTGCCTCGTACAACACCCCCAAACAGCACCACCAACTGGGGACCAAGAGTTCAAACATGTGAGCCTATGGGGACATTTCTTTTCATTGGCCTAGAAGCAGAATGTTGAAGCTGAAGGATTCAAGGCCCAGTTGACTGTGTCACTAGCATGATTGTTGGGGCCACTGGGAAGTGGGGTTCAGGTTAGTGTCAGAGTCCTACTTCAGTGGACTAAAGCACTGTGTTAAAGAAAGTTCAAGGTCACAGATGGTGCTCAACTGTTGCATGTATTTTAACCTTCCTCTGATAGATAACACCTTGACAAAAGGTATAGTGGGGGCCTTGCAGCCCAAGGACATATGTCATGAGGAGAGAGCTGTAGAAAGTCTTTACATTCATCTTGACTCCAGAGAAAAGAGGCAAGGTGAACAGAATGCAGCATGATGGATTGTCCTGGGCCACTAGACGCTGCTGGAGGATAATGAATCACTGTAGCAACCTTTCTCTGGGGTTGCCCAGGCACATTTTGAAGTTTCTGTCTTCATTTGAGTGATGGGTTTCTCACCATAACCTGTGTTGTCCGCATGAAGGAGGAGAGCATGGCAGATGGAACCCGGTAACAAGAGTCCCCAGTGCTGTTAAGATAAGGGTGGTGGGCTTGATAGCCCAGAACCAGCCAGTGCCCTTATTTTGACCTCCCCTGTGATCTTGATGAGATTTGTATGGACCTTGGTGTCCACATTTTGAAAACACAGATAATAGGGGCTGGGAAGATGGCTCAGTAGTTAAAGCACCTACTGAGTGTGAACCCGTGAGAAGTAAGGCCATCTTTTCCTCCGTGCCCTCTCCACTGACAAGAGAAGCCATCGTGTCAAAAGCTCCAGAGACTCAAGGGTAGAACCAGAAGGCCATTGCCTGCATTTTTGAAAAATATGTTTTAGTTTTATTTTGTGTGTACACGTGTGAGCAGGTTCATGTGAAGGCCAGAGGTCAACCTCAGTGTCATCCTCAGGAACTGTCTACCTTGTTTTTGGAGACACTTGACCTGGAGCTTGACAATTCAGTTAGCTGACAGGGAAGTGAGGCCCAGGGATCAGCCTGGCTCGCTCTTGCCAGGGCTGGAATTTTAAGGATGTGCCACTGTAAGCACTCTGGTTTCAAGTGGCAACTCTGAGGTGTGTTTTGGTGTCTTGGAAAATGCAGCAATTCTCTTGGGAGGCGTCAGTGCCACTTCTGACCACTTCTCCTGTGTGGGGAATTAAGCACAGCTAGCCCCCTTTCCTAGGCTAGCTTGCTGATTAGTGAGTGATCCCAGGAGGGAGAGGCCACCTGAGAATCTCAGCTCGCAATGGATCTACACCCAGCAGGGTGGGGAAGCATTTCTCACAGTATAGACCAAGTCTGAGAAAGCCAATTACCTGGATGGGGGCAACAGTTCTCACATTTGGTAGAACTCTACCTTGGGCATGCTTTTTGCATGGAGAGAGAGAGGAGTGGATGCCTCCCTCTCATAGCTGGGCAAACCAGGACAGGGCAGGATGCCTTTTGTGGGGGGAATACGAACAGACATCTCTTCACCCCAGATAGGGAGCCAGTGACAGACCAAAGAAATAATTCCATGTAAGGCTACCTTGCTGAGCGGATGAGTTTATTAGGGTTACTTACAGGAGTGTGAGGGACTGAGAGGTTGACACACTGAAGATCCCACCCCAGCATGGGGGATGACTCACAAAAGCTGTGTCCATCGAAAGCTGTATGTTCAACTTGCAGGCTGCTCCACTGAAGAGACTGAAGAATATTCTCATCTTCAGAAGCTGTCACTGCTTATATAATCTTCATAACTGTTTATATAACCTTGGCCTGGGGCATTGTGAAATCTAGTAATGTCCTCAGCTTCCTGAGTCATGTACTCTCTCTCTCTCTCTCTCTTTCTCTCTCCTCCCCCCTCCTCATGTGTGTGTGTGTGTGTGTGTGTGTGTGTGTGTGTGTGTGTGTTGGTGTGTGCGTGCTGGTGTGTGTGCTTGCTTGCACACACTATCTGTGTGTAGGTGCCCTCAAATGTCAGAAGGTGGCATTAGATTGTAGCATGAATCTTAAAAGTCTTATTAATAAAATCAAACCTGAGCCGGGTATTGGGGTGAACACTGGAAGGTCAGAGACACAGAATAAGCCACAGCTATCTCACCTCGCCAGATCCTCAGCTGGTCTTATTTCCTCAGACTGGAGGCCTCTGAGTCTTCATCCAGAATGGGTCTCAGCTGAACTGCTGCTAGAAGCCTGAAAGCTTAACCAGGCCAAATACCTAACCAGGCCAAAATGCCTACCCAGGCCAAATGCCCCTAGTTTCTGGTCCTCACGCCTTATATACCTTTCTGCTTTCTACCACCACTCCCTGGGATTGAAGGCTTGCTTTCTGGGATTAAAGGCATGAGTCACCATGCCTGGATGTTTCCAATGTGGCCTTGAACTCACAGAGATCCAGAGGGATTTCTGTCTCTGGAATGCTAGGATTAAAGGCGTGTGCTACCACTGCCTAACCTCTGTTTAATATTGTGGCTGTTCCGTCTCTGACCCCAGATAAGTTTATTAAGGTACAAAATATTTTGGGGAATACAATACCACCACATTAGATGCTCTGGAGCTGGAGTTATAGGTGGTTGTGAGCGGCCTGATGTGGTTTCCGGATATCAAACTTGGATACTCCACAAGAACAGCAAGTGTTTCAACCACTGAGCCATCTTTGCAGCCCAGCCCTCACCTCATACTTTTCTTCAGTTTTCTGACTCATATATGCCTCCTTCTAGAAAGGAATAGTTCATTATGGAGCAAATAGTTGCTCAACTTTGATATCATAGAACCAAGCATCTGCAGGGGGTGAACTTCTCACCTGTGTCCTTTCTGACGTCATCAACAAACTATGGATTCAGCACAAGCTTTTGGGCTCCACTTTTTTCCCCCTTTTAGTAGCTCTGATTGTTGAACATGGCACATTCTCCTTGCTGAAGTCAATACGAGCCAATAAAACCCTTCAAGGCGACTCCTCTGCAGGAACAAGTTCTAGAGGACATCTTAGGTCTTTGGTAACAACAGTAATAGAAAAGGTTTATCAAGAACTTAACTACACAGCAGGTACCAGGCTCCTTACCCATGCCTTCTCCATGAACCCTTGAGTGAGGTAAACACTGATACTGAGGTTTTGCAGGCAAGGAAGCAAAGACTCAAAGAAATCGAGACCTTGCCTGGAGTCACAATGACATGGTGTCATTTTGGCTAAAATGGAGTCAGATTCCTAGAACGCACTTTCTTTCTCTGGTTCTGGGTTAGACTAGAACATAAGAAGAATTAGGAAGGTAAATGTTGTAGGAGGAAAGGTGAATGCTGAGGAGCCAGCTGACACAAGCTTTTCCTCACAGCCCACTTCTTCCCATTGGCTGGCCCTACCTACCTGCAGTAGCTTCAAAGCTGGTGCTCCAGGCAGGGCAGCACCATCACTGATTGTCCCGTGGGCCTCCCATTTTCCTAGCCTGGTGAAGGCTAGACTTCTGGGCTTCCTGATCGTCTCTGGGACTGGTGGTCAGTGACCCTCCTGAGTTCTATTTTCCTCCTTGGGACTCTTCCCATAAGTGCATAGCCTCTCGGTCCTTCACTCTGTAAGATCTGTAGTGGTTTCTCCTTTGATCAAACAGTGACTGACACATACAGTTGGTCACAGGTGGAAGTAGAATTGGAACCCACATCTAGCTGCCTCCAGAACCCACACAAGTAGCTCTTTGCACAGTGATTGGAGATGAAGAACCGCCAATGTTTCATGTCAATTATGTAGTAAATTATAGTGAGTTATAGAAAAATTATGGCTTTCCCTTTTTCAAAAAGTTTAATTCCACTCATATTAGTAAAATGGCCTCTAACAGTCTCCTCTTGCATATGTATGTACGTGTGTGCTCATACATGTACAGATGCATGTGTTCATGTGTGCAGGTGCACATAGAGGTCAGATGTCAACCCTCAGGTACTGTCCACTTTGGTGTTGTTTGTTTTTGAGGTAGGGTGTCTCACTAGAACTTGGAGTCCACCTGCTGACACCGGCGTGCATTTCTGTGTGAGATGAACAAAAGGAACTTGGGTTAGTGTAAACCTTTTCCCTGGCCTGGCTGCCAGGTCTCCTGCAGGTGAGGAGTGAGTGGTCCCAGCTGTTTCCCTCTGTCTGTTAACCCCCATACTCATCCCTCACTCACCAGCAACAGGAGACAGGAGGGAAGGCATGAAGGTGCGCTCTGGAACAGATGGGGACTCTGTGTTCTCCAAACCTGTGAGGCTGTCAAGGCTTGCTGTCTTCCTGACAGCGACTGTAGCCTGGAGCATTCGCTGGAAGCTTCTAGCCCCTCACTCTTGTCTGCCACACCCACTTGCCCAGGTGTGGAACAAGGTCTCAGACAACCTCCTGTGGTTCTGTTTCCTGCTGTGACAGCTGGTACCTACTCATCTGAGTGTTCTTTGGGGGGCATTCCTTCAGGGAGTAAAAGTTGAACCAATGGTGGCGGCTGTCCCTGTTTGCCTCACGGTCCTGCCCTTGCTTTTCCCACTGGATACTTCCTCCTGCTTCCCCTCTCTAGTTCATACATTTTCCTGACTCCTTCTCTGTATTTTTGATTCATAATATGTTTATTTACTTCCAGTTGGGGTGATAAATGAGCTATTAAAGGGCTTATCCCACAAACAAGAAGACCTGAGTTCACATCCCTAGCACCCATGTAAAAAGTCAGATATGGTGATACATGACTCTAAGCCCATAGCTTGTGGGTAAGGGGTAGAGTTATCTAATATATCACTATCTATAGCTATGTGTGTATATGAACCTCACAGGCACACATGAATATACATATATTTGCAACACACGCACACTGTCTACTGTACTATGTTCTATGACTTGGTATAGTACAACATGGTACAGTACAACAGTACAGTACGACTTGGTATAGTACAACTTGACATAATACAGTACCTCTCTGAGCTGGAGGTTCCTGGTAGTGTATGCCTGTAATCCTGCACTCAGGAGTCTGAAACAGGAGGATTGTGAATTGTGAGTTTCAGAGTGCCCTGGGCTACATAGTGAGATCTCATCTCAAATGAAACCAACTAGAATAGAACAAAACCCAAATTCTCTCTGGAAATGTCCTCCCTGGCATCCCTGGAGCTTCGCTGTACTATCTCAAGTCCATTAAGTCAACACTGAAGACTGGCTGCCCTGCCCCGGTACTGCTAAGCTGCCTCAACTCCTCCAGAATGCCCTGCTGCCAGCCAAGGAAGTTCACACATTTCACAGAGCTTATCTGTCTTTCAAAGTCCCCACACTTTTGGAGAGAAACTCTAAAAATGGGGGGAAATGAGCTCAATATGTGGAAACGTACCATGTCCTCCCCAGAGGAAGCCAGTGTATACATTTCAGAGAGAATTATTTTATACAGAGACATGAGCACACAGGGACCAAGTGGAGAATTATTGCAGCTAATATGCTCATCCCAGGGACTCGCTCCATTTCCCAGGCTCTTTCATGAAAATCTCATTCTGAATTGCCTGAGAAGGATCAATAGCAACTAGATAAATCATCAGAGCCCACAATTCTGCCGACAGAACTTGGGAGGACTGATACCTGAAGTGTCCGTCAAGGCTAATGAACACTTCTAGGAGGGTTTACTCACATTTTCCCTGGCCAAGCTCAGCTCCCATTTCATGCAGAGCCCTACAGAATGCAATTGTTGGAGTTTGGCTGGACCTGACCATTCAGACCAATTTAATTTTGAATTTCCCAGGAAATGGCAGAGATGCCCACTTGCCCTGTGTTTGTCTTCTGGCCCCCGAACACATTCAATTTGGCTCTGCAAACATGTCACCAAGTGACTTTCTAGTGGGAGGCTGTGTTTGCATGGAGTGATGGGTGATTTCACTCATACCTTCCCTGCTGGGGGTGAGGTGGGGGAAGCCTGGCGATGTAAACAAGCAGAGGAGGAGAGGACTCTCAAAGGCCGCAGAGCTCCATGGCAACCCACCTGGGCAGCAATTGGTCCTCTCACATTTTTCTCATTACAACAGATGAATAACATTTCTGGTTTAAAAAAGAAAAGAAAAGAAAAGAAAA
>CABHPP010148478.1:24332-48826 GCA_902168425.1 Peromyscus attwateri
GCGCGCGCGCGCGTGCGTACATCACCTGCACATGCATGTATAGAGGCTGGAGATCACTGTAGAGTGTCTTCTACAATCTCACTTCTATAGTTTTATGGTTTTGAGATAGGCTCTCTCACTGAACCTAAAGTTCACTTCTTCAGCTAGACTGGCTTGGCCAGAGAGCCTTGTAATTGTCCTGTTTCTGCCTCCTGCTGAGCTTACAGGAGTATATCACTAAACCTGGCATTTTGGGTGGTGCTGGGGATTTGAACTCAGGGCCTCACACTTGTGCAGCAAGTATTTTACCCATCGAGTTATCAGTTTTCAGCTGTTCTGCCTGAGACTGAAATCCAGGAAAGCTGATGAAGAGCTCTTACTTAAGTTTGCATTACTAACACACTCAGGATATGGCTTGCATGTCTCATTTGATGAGTGCTTTTCCTATTTTCTCACTGTGTAATATTTATTTAGGCACTGCTCAGTTTCAGCAGGTTTATTCATGCGTACTTTTGACTCATGTATACCGAAGCTTTAGTTCTTTCTTTATTGCAGTTTACTATGTTGAATCATCTTGAGATGACTGATGGGAGAATTAAAATGAACTTGAAGTGGTGGTGAGTGGCAGCTGAGCAAAAAGCAGCAGGGACATCCAGGAGCTGGCTGGCATAACGGTGGGCTTCAGAGCTCAGGTGCTGGGCATAAATGATTTCACAGAACATCCGTTTCAGGTGAGGCTTCACTCTGTGACTGTGATGGAGCGGAGCAGAGCAAGATGTGGCATGGTCATGAGTGAGCACTGATTAAACACGAACATAGCTGGGCAAGGTGGATCATGCCTATAATCCTAGCACTTGGAAGTGGAGGGTTGCCACAAGCTTGGGGTCAGCCTGGGATACAGAGTAAGTAAGACCCTATCTCAAAGGGAAAAAAAAGCCAAAATAAATATCCAAAGCCAGTCGTGGCCAGCTCCTCCCCCACTCCCCTCTCTGTGGCTACTACCAGCGACTTCTGCTTTTTCATTGTTTTTGCCTTTAGCCTTTGTCTAGGCTTTGTTCCTTCCAGAGAGATGTTTACCCATATACCCAGTCATTAAATACCCCTGTATCTCAACAGCATCCAATCCAGACCAACTCCCTGCACCCCACATCACTTAGCAAAAACACAGATCTTATTAATCTTCCTAGTGCCTTCTTCCTAGTTTCCAACTTCATTGACATGAGGAATAGACGCAACAGGACTATCATGTCTGGTGGTCTCTAGCTGCGGATCATGGGCAGACAGAAGAACTGCGTGAATGGTCCCACTGCAGAGCCTTTTTGTGTTCACGTCATTCAACTAGTAACTTTCTCCCCCTCATAGCCTGACTTTGGCTCAATCATGTGACTTTCTTTGACTAACAGCATAGGAGACAACTTGACAGAAGATGGAGAGCACAGGTGTGTGTCTGTTCTTTTTGGAGCCCTGCTGCTGCCCAGAGACCAAGCTAGAACAACGGAGTTTGAGACACGTGCCAGTCAAGTGGACCCCGTTGTCTAGACAAAGCCGCGGGTAGGAGAGATGGCCCCGTGCAGATCAACAGGACTCCCTGGCCAACCCCTTACCTCATGAACAAAAATAAATGCTTATCATTGTATCTTATTAAAGTTTTGTGGGTTTACCTGTTGCCATGGCAACAGATAACAGGTTCAACTTGCTGTCTAAGAATGCATTTCTTTGACAACCATTTTGGAAGAGAATTATTGGGTCAGATACTTTGCTTCAGAATTATAGATTTTCTCCATTCCAGTGATAGGACTTGATTTTTGCTTCTGGTTAAATCATTGTGATTTTTCTCCTTGTATCACTAATTATTTACAAGTTTGGTCTCTTATGGGCATCCTATTTACCAATTCCCTCCTCATCTTTTAAATCTTTAATTCCATTTTTCATTCCCACAAGCACTTTATTTTCCTTTTCTTTTTTTTAACCCCTGACCAGCTCTTGCTTCCTAGGTTTTACCTCTGGTTAAATTATGCTGAAAGGATAATTTTTCTTTTACCAGTAATTACTCTTTTTCAAACATATGTTAGTTTTCTGCTTTGCCAATGAAATACTTTGCATTTCCAGGAATTCAGAACTGCAATACTTCTTCAAAGTGTGTGTGTGTGTGTGTGTGTGTGTGTGTTGTATACATGTCCATGGGTATGTGGTATATGCATGTGTATGCACAGGTGTGTATGGGTGTGTGTACCCATGCATGTGTGCAGAGGCCAGAGGAGGGCATCAGGTGTCCTCTATTACTCTCTACCTTATCCTTTGACATGGGGTCTCTTCTTGAACCTGGAACTTGCCACCTTTCTGCTAGGATGGCATTCAGCAAGCCCCAGGGATCCTCCTGTCCCTGCCTTCCATGGGATTACAGGGGCTTGTGGCCATGCTTGGCTGTTTTCGTGAGTGCTGGGGCTCTGAACTTGTATCCTCATGCCTGCACAGAAAATGCTTTTACTCACTGATCCATCTCCCCAGCTCCAGTAGTACATTCTTACACCCCTCTTAGTGCCTCAGAACTATCTCAATCATTGATTCATTTAACAGAAAATCATTCTCACTGTAGAATAAGGTTGTGATTTTTAGGTGATTAAGGACTGTTTTCTTAGTATTAATTTATCATCATCATTATTGTCATATCTCACCACATCAAAAAGAAACAGCAAAACAAAAAAATCACAACAAAGCAAACAAAAGCCTAACAACAGTTCATATATCACTAAAGGCAACATTAAGACTACCACAGGGCCTCACTCTTGGTGGGGGGGCTATTGGTAGTTGATAGCTGCTGAGGGCTGGTGAGTCACTCTACTTTGGGGATTTGACTGCTGGTAGATTTCTCAGTGGATGGCCACAGGCCCATGTGCATATGGACAGCACTCACTGGGGTTATTGATAACAAACAACAACAAAAAAGAGGACATGAATTTGTGAGGGAAATCAGGGTCACTAGGGAGAGTTGGAGGGAGGTAGTGGTGGATGAATATGATCAAAATTCATTGTATAAGTGTATGAAAATTTCAAAGAATAAATATTAAAATCTTATTAAAGTAAAATGGGCATTGCTCAAGGAAGGTTTATTTATCCACACAGGATGAGATGCTACACTTCAAACAAAGGGAGCAGGCTCTCATTGGAGAAGCTAATTTGATAGAAGGAAATGTCAAGCCAAGCGTTTACTTGCAGCCAGCCAGTCTGACCATGCTGAGAAGAGGTGATCAGCTGAAGCATTTGCATGGATGACAGAGGTGGAATGAACCATGGAGAAGTTTTCTTTGGAGCTGGGCAGAAAGAATTAGCTTGCCAGCTCTACAGCTCAATGGCCATGTGATTGTCAGCAAGCTCCTGCTCCTCTCGCTTGGGAGAGGCATCCTGTCCAGCCTTTGCAGAACGAAGCTGATGGACTTCCATTTAAGGAGCAGGTCAGAGAATGAGATGAGACAACACTGTGTCTGTGGTGGTTACTTTTCTCATTGCTGCCACCAGTACCCAACAAGACGCAGTACAGAAGAGGGAGGCTTTGGTGTGGCTCTCAGTTCCAGGGACTAGGCAGTGAAATGTCAAGGCCCACCCACAGTGGCCTACTTCTCCCGGCAAGGCTCTGCCTCCAAGAGGGTCTACGACCTTCCCAAACAGCATCACCAGCTAGGGACCAAGTCCAGGTGCATGAGCCTGTTAGGGGCACTTCTCATTCAAACTACAGTAGAGTCCGGCAGAAGGCACGTGCAGGAAGGGGTGATGCCTGCACATCCTACACACTATGTCTGTATATCCAGTCTGCATCTCTATGCACTATAGACTGTGTGGGAATGTTCTGGAGATTTCCTCATTACCTCAATTGCATCTCTAGCTGACAGTGGGAGTCACTGAGTGCCACTGAGATATCTTCAAGTTGCACCTGTCCTAGTCTGCCTTCTATTGCTGTGATAAAAGCACCATTACCAAAAACAACTTTGGGAGGAAAGTGTTTATTTGACCTACACTTCCAGGTCATCATCAATCATTGAGGGAAGTCAGGGCAGGATCTCAAAGCAGGAATCTGGAAGCAGGAACTGAAGCAGAGGCCATGAAGGAACGTTGCATACTAGTTTGCTCATTAGGCTCATGTTTAGATATATTTCAGCTCCCAAGACCACTTGCCTAGGGGTTGGCACCACCCACCATGGGCTGGGCCCTCACATATCAATCATTAATCAAGAGAACATCCCACAGACTTGACTACAAGCCAATCTGATAGGTACATTTTCTCAACTGAGATTTCCTCTTCCCAGATGATCTAGTTTGTGTCAAGTTGACAAATATGTGTGTGTAACATATTTTATTAATTTTTGTGTATATTGTTAATATATTCTTACATTCTATTTTGTTTTTCACTCACTTATTTATTTGCAAGCATTTCCTGGTTTCATAGGTCTGTCATCCTGGGAAGGACACTGAAATAGAGTTTGAGGAGAAAAGTATTTAATAAAGATTGACGCCTGTGAAGGTAAGGGTGTGGAAACAGGATTGAGTGGAAAGTTCTGACCCCACAAGAAACTGCCAAGCTGCATGACGATAAATAGGAAGCCAGTGAAAGAATCTGGAGCTTGTGTTATTTATTGGAATTGTCCCATGGCACCATCCATACAACATGACTGCCTTGCTCATTCCCAGAATTCCCCAGGAAGGATGTGACCTCCAGCAAGGCAAGGTGTATCACACAAGTGAAGATAGTGTGCTGACATTGCAGGGGGGCAGCAGACCCTCCCTCAGAAAAGATCTGGGTGATACGTCTTTATGTTCATAGCTGGTGACTCCGCGGTGCAGCCCAGGGCCTCAGTCCCGAGAGGGAAGACAAATTCCCTCCTCCACACAGCTTACATCTGGAGCCAGTTTTGAGACTTTTCAACTTTCTCTTTATATATTGCAGAATGATCTTTAGATAGTTTTATCAGGAAGCTGAGCAAATAGATCATTGCCTCAGTAGATATTCAGGAGGGAAGGGGAGCAATAGGTATCTCTGTATTACAATAACAGAGAATCCCCTTCCATCCATTTTTCTTCTGAGTTCAACATTTCCAACAATGCTTATCTCCAGTCTGTGACAGATGCAGTGGTAAGTGACATAGGTGGGGTGATTGGGATGCAATCTTATAGGGACACACACACACACACACACACACACACACACCCTCAAGACAAAGGAGTTAGTTATAAGGCCTGCTCGGGACACACAGGTAGGAAGTTTTTCCCTGGCTTGAGAATCAGGGCAAGTGTCTTGGAGGTAAGATGCTTGGTTTTTAGAAGGAAGGGTCTGAGTCAGCCAGAGAAATAACATTTCTGCTCTGAAGTGGTTTCCTTCTTATTTGACAGAGAACAAACCAGAAGTCTTAAACATTTACAGAAACCATCATGCCAAGAGCATCAGGGATGTTAAATGCACAAATCGACTTTCATGATCTTTAAATGAAGACGTTTTCCTTCATTTTTAAGCTTTGAAAGCTAAAAGGGTTCCTGTGCGGTCAGAAAGCCTTGCTTCGATGGTACTGGCTCTGTGGGAATGATTTCACCCTAGATGTTTGGCTGCAATCATGCCCGTAAGAGGCATCTACATGGAGAAAAATCTGCACGTTCCTAAACATTATAGGATGCAATCATTCAACTCTATTTGAGTTCTACTGGGTTGCTTCTATTTACCAAGAGCTTGTGGGGAGCCTACAAGAGACATAGGGAATTAGTGGCTGTCACTCTGTCAGCTAGCTGTTTTCCCAGCAATGTTCCTCTTCCCTCCTGGCGTGCACTCTCCTCACTTTCATTGAGTAACAGATATTTGCATGTTGGAAATCAGGGAACATTAAAGAGGTGTATCAGAGTGAGCCTCCTAGTCATAGATTTTGTGAATGATCATCAAGACCCATGTACTGACATATATTTGCTAATAAAAAAAAATTAGGGTGTGTGTGAAGAGATGGATCAGCAGTTAAGAGCACTTGCTGCTCTTGCAGAGCACCCAGGTTCTGTTTCCAGCACCCACATGGTGGCTCACAACCATCTGTAACCCTAGTTCCAGGGGATCTGATACCTCTTCTGGCCTCCTCGGGGCACCAGACACACCCAAAGTGCATATGCATACATGCAGGCAAAACACACTCTTAAATCTGAATAAAATCTTTCAAGTTGGAGAACTGACCAAAAGATCCATTTACAAAGAGGCGGACTGCTGCAATAGCCTCCCTGAGACTTTGGTTGCACGGTTTCTGTAACGATGGCTTCAATAGCAAATCTGGAGTGTGCAAGGAATCAGCATTTCAACATGTCAGGGTTCACTGCTATTATTTTTTGTTGCCGATTTGAGATGGGGGTCTCATAATCTAGCCCAGGCTGGTCTGCAGTTTTCGATGCTACCCAGGTTGGCCCCACTCAGGGCAGTGCTCCTGCTTCAGCATTCTAAATATTGGCACTCTAGGCATGCACCATTATGCCTGGCTCCAGGGCTGAGGGTAGGTAGGATTGTCTTGAAAATACGCCTGGTGTGGGCTGTGTCCAGGTGTAACCCGAGCTAAGTCCAGTTCCCCTTCTCTACGCTGCTGTAGATGAAACAGATCCCCCCAGTTATTCCCAAGAGCACAGTGGTGGGCTGCACTTCCCAGGATTTTGCTCCTGGGTGCCTCTGACTCCTGTCGAGAGTTTTTCTGTGCCTTCTTGCTCTGCATGTCCCTTGTCAGCCTAAGTGATGGTCACTGGCCCTTCCCTCTCCTGTCTTCTCCATCTCTTCACAAAACACATACATTCATTGGTGTGACTGCTTTCACTGGGAGACAGTAGCCAGTTTTAACATCAGTGGATGTCTCTGTCTTAAGGAAAACCCTTCACCATTCTGCCGCTGGGGTTCCACTCCTCACTGTTGTAGAAAGTGATCTTCCTGTGTGACTTTTTCCAGGGAGATGTAAACAAACGTCCACTCACCCTAGGTGGGGTGCTGATGAGAGTCCAAAGAAATAACTCCACCCTCTGCTTAGCAAACCAGTGGACTTTGAGGTTAATTCTAGGAGCACAACCACAGAAGAACCGACCCCTCTGTGCAGCTTAGAGGCAGTTTGGCCAATGGGAGACTCTCCTCTCACCAGCAATGGTTGCTGCTTATAAAACTCTAGAGAGGGCCTTTGTGAGCCTTGTAACTTTCTGAACTTTGTAAGTCTTGTGAACTTCCTGAGCCTTGTTTAATTCACTTCCTGAAGCTCATGAGCCTCTTTTCTCCCTCTAGAAGGGATGTTTCAATTCAGAAGACAGCCATGTAGACCCTCCTGGCTGTAGATTTCTTCTTTATTTGGTTCATCTGTTTTCCCACTCAAGAGTCTACTCACTCTTCTTTTCATCTTTGCCCTCTTCTTCCTCTTTCTTCTTCCTCCTCCTTCTCTTTCTTTCTCCAGCTCCTCCCCTTCTTGCTCTTCTTCCTCCTCCTACACCACTTCCTCCTTCTCTTCCTCCTGGTACTTTTTTTATTTCCCTCTCCCCGAGTGGAACGCAACATCAGGCTGCGCTTGTGAAAATGCTAAGGTTTAGCCACCACCCTCAAGACTTCTGCTTTAACTAATTTGCTGTGCCGTTAGGTACAGGTTGTTTATTTTAAATGTCATTTTATTACATGTATGGGTGTTCTGTCTGCATGTATATCTGTGTGCTACATGAACACTTGGTGCCTGTTGAGATCAGAAGAGGATGTTGGAGCCACTGGGACTGGAGTTACAGATAGTTGTGAGCTGCCATATGGATGCTGGGAATCAAACCCAGGTCCTCCTGGAGAGCAGCCAGTGATCTTGACCACCGAACCATCTCTCTAGCCTCAGGTCCAGGTTATTTTAAACAGAACCTCCCTGCACTCTCACATATGTAGCCAGGGCTGTGAGTCATTGTAAACTTAGCCTACACCTTGGGGGACACATCTAGTGTTCTAGAAACTTGACTACAAGCTGAAAAAACCTGACAAACAAAACGTGGCCTCAGCTGCCCATCCATTGGCACATACACACTTTTTGCCCATGTTTAATCCAGTCCTCACAACCACCACTGTGGGTAACTATCAACTGAGGAGAAACCGAAAAATCTGAGCCGCAATGTTAGGGGTGGCAGGAAGGAACATGGCCAAACACTCTTAACTCCAGCAACCTCCAGACTTAAGTTTAACCAATCAGAACTGACTTCATTTGCATAGTGAGGACCTCAAACCCCCAAAGAAGACAATTCCCAAATTAAAGCAGTCACAGTCTACTGTCTCTGGGGATTCTTTTATTGCTGGCTTGCCTGCTGCTCGCTCAGAGGATCTAAATAAACTTGTCTTGTGCTCCAGTCTGCCTCGGGTAGCTTCTCTCTACCCTCCACCCTACCACATCTGTGCTTTCCCAGCCTGCCTTACACATCAGGAGACTGGGCCTCCGGGAGGCCAGAAACTGCTCACGCTTCCAGGGGAAGAGTGGGATTTCAGTCTAACTATGAAACCCTAGTTCTTGCAGATTTTATTTTGTTTTCATTTCTTTTATTACTTAAAAGGTTTGTATTGATTTCACTTTCCTGCCCCACGCTTGTGTCTTCAACACTTTCACAAACATTTTGGGCATCTCGGTATGGAAAGTGCAGTGGATCCTGTTGCCTACACAGCAAGCCCTGAACAACCTTGGGCCCTGCTCTTGTGTTTGTTTTAGACTTTGGGTCTCACAGTACAAACCCCTCACAGTCTGCCTAGGCACATGCTCCACGCCACCTGCCTATTCTGGTGCGTCCCTATACTTTTTAGTATAAAAGACAATCCTATTAACGGATTTGAGACAGCCTAGTTTGGTTAGAGGCTGTATTGTAGTCTGCCAAATGCAGGAGCAGCCTGAGTGCCTCTAAGCACAGTCATGGAAGAGTCTGTTTTCATTTCTGCCAAATACCTGCCTTGGAAAATCACTGCCTCTGCTACCCTTCTCTAGCTCCAGGGCACCCTTTATCAGTTTAGATCCAGTTGATAATGGGTTTTCCCCAAAGCTCTCCCCTTGCCCAAAGTCAAGGACATCCTTCTATATTCCTAACACAGTAGCTAATACTAGTTGAGCAGACACACTGAAAACCGCATTCCTTCCTTGGTCAACTTCACGTGGCCGTAAGAGCAGAGCTCTGACTTGAGGACCGAAGCAGAAGGAGAGCTTCAGATTTTTCAGGTCTGCAGGGTTGAGAGCTTGCTGCCAGCTGGTGCCCAGACCAGCCTCCAGCCTGCCCTTTTGATACCAAGGCTTTCATGCTATGATTTTCCAGCTCATGCTATGGGTGACAGGGCTACATTTCTCCTGCAATCTCATTTTATTTTTCTTTCTTGAATAAAATGTGCCAGGATGCCCACTGGTCCAAAGATCCCAGGAATAATATCAGGTCAGAGGTTCTATTTAACAATAATTAATTAATTAAAAAGCAACCATTACTCAGATTGAAAAACAACGACAACAGAGTTCCCCCGGGAAGGGTAGAGAAGATGGATGTAGATGAGGTGGTGGAGTGCTGGGAGCTGGAACTAAGAGGTTTGATGTTGGATAGTGACAGCAGATGTTTAAAATCCTGCCCCCTTGGCCTTTCTTTTATGAATTCAGTGAGATTTTGCCCTAGCCATCCCCAAGCTTCTCTGAAATAGAAAACACAAGGGAGGCTTTAAAGTCTGCACCAACGGGAGAGCGCATTCTACTGAGGCTCGTGGGCCAACGGCAGTTTCTCCAACATGATTTTTTTTTTATTTGCCATTTTTCAATTTGATGTTCAAGTCTGCTGTATCTCTGAGACTAGAGCAGGACAATTAGTGGTGGGGGAAGCTGCTGGTCATGGAGCCTGCTGCTGCCTGCAAGAAGGGCGGGGTGGGGTGGGGGGGTGTCTGTGCCAGGCGGGGCATGGATGTCAGCTAGGGCATGGAAAAGACCTTTCCTGAGGATCAAGCAGCCAGCCCTCTGATAGTTCCATGAAAGTGATGGCATTAGGTCCATTGTATTCTACGTGGGTTACTTAATTACAGAGCAGACTTACAGATTCCCGTTGACAGACTCATTTAATCAATACTGCTTACTCCAACTCTAATTTCCTTGTCCTACAACTCATTAAATTTGAAATATTATTGATTTTCAAGAGATAGCTTAGAGGATAACTGAGTCTATTTTATCTCAGGGACCTTGGTTTGAGGTTGATCCATGGGCATCTAGGCAAGAAGGCACAAATCTCTTCGTTAGGCAATGGGTGTGGAGTAGTCACACCAGACACACTTCAGTGGTACAAAGAATTTGCCAGGACCCCAGATTTCCCAGGAACTCATTACATCAGCAGCTTTCTTATCGCTGTCACAACATGCCTAACAAAAGAACTATTTGGTTTGAATGAGAAATGTTCCCCATCGGCTCAGGAATTTGAATCCTTGGTCCTCAGTCAGCAGAACTGAGGTTGTGGGGAGGGGCTCTTGCCGGAAGTATGTCACTGGGGGTGGGCTTTGAGAGTTTAAAGTCTCACCCCACTTCCTGTTTGCTCTCTGCTTCATAGCTGAAGATGTGACCTCTCAGCTTCCTGCACCTGCTTGAGGCTGCCATATCTCCCATCCACAATGGACTCCTATCCTTCTGAAGCCATAAGCCAAAATAAACTCTTTTATAAGTTGCCTTGGTCATGGTTTTTATCACAGTAATAGAAAAACAACTAAGATGGAAACTTGGGGAAGGAAGGGCTTGTTCATGGTCTAAGCAGGGACACAGTTCATCATGATGGGGAAGTAGCTGTGTAGCAGGTCTGTGAACAGTCTGGTCACATCGCATTCAGTCAGGAAGCAGGGAGTGGACAGGAAGCAGGGTTGGGCAACAAAACCTTAAAGCCCACCCCCATCATGACGGACTGTGTCCCTGGTTAGACCACTTCCTCCAGCAAGGCTCAACCTCCTAAAGGTTCCAAAACCTACCAAAACAATGACACTAGCTGGGGGACAAGTGTTCAAATGAGTCCATGGGCGACATTTCTCATTCAAACCCCAGGCCTCACATTGAATGGTCTCCTTGCCTGTTTCTGTATAGTGGGTCTCCCAAGCAGAGGATAATCATTTATATGATTTGAGAAGACACATCTCCAGAGTATGCACTTCTGGAGTGAAATATTTTTTGTATCCCACAAAGCAAAGGTCCTTGGAACCTTCACATCCTCCTGCACCTGAATCATCCACTGGACTTTCAAGATCAGTCAAGTCTCCTCCTCAGTAATGTGAACCAGAGTCTATTCTTTATTTTTCCTTTTCCTTTTGTTCTGGGATCAATCCCAGGGCCTTGTGTATTCTAGACACTGCAACACTCTGGCCTTGGGACTCCACTCTTAGTGTGTGAAAGGCGACCTCCTGAGAGAAGGCTCTGGCAGAAATGCTTCAGCATTTTCTTGGGTCTGCCCCCTTCGCATACTGAAGGTGATAGATGGACGGGGTGGGGGTGGGGGTGGGGGTGGGGGGGTGGGGGTTGTCCAATGAATTAGACTTCAGATGCTTTTTGGTTTTTTTTGAGGTAACACCTTGAATTATTTGTGTGTGTGTGTGTGTGTGTGTGTGTGTGTACACGTGCTATGTATGATACATAATGTAGAGGCCAGAGGACAACTTTTGGGAGTGGGTTTTCTCCTTCCACCATGGGATCCAAGGATCAGAGTTAGCTTGTCAGACTTGGGCAAAGTGCTCATATCCTCTAAGCCATCTTGCTTCCCCTTAATTTTTTTTTTTTAATAAAAGCCTATTGGCTATTTTAAAATTCTGAAATTACAAAAAGAATACTCATCAATAAAGCACTCATCCCATCCTGTTTTCTTTTTGGCCACATTCTCTCTCCTCTCATGGGAAAATACTATTTTTTAATATTTTTTCTATTACCTGCTTGGCGGCCTTATGTTTATTTAAGAAAGAAAATGTGGATTCTTATGTTTTCCTGCTTGTATAAAAGATAGAATATTATACTCATTACTCGGAGCCTGTGACTTATTGTGCTTTTTCTGACATATAGAAAACACCCTCATTTACAAAAAGAACTCAATAACTCTCTATTGTGTTCTATAATTCACCCAGCTAGCCATCTCCCGGCAGGCTTTTACCCTTGCCACTGTGCAGACACACACACGCAAAGTGATTTATGCGTAAGTCATTTTTGCATGTATGTCTGTAGAAAAATATGTCTGAGGATATGAGGAACTGAGTCCCAAAACATATGACCATCACTGCTCAACTGCTCTTGGTAGTACATTTTACCCGTGTGTGTTTGCCTTCCATGGGGTTAGGCAGTGGGGGAAGGATTAGGAGAGGTCCCACCAGCAGGGTGCAGGAATCTGAAGCTGGCAATTGTGATTCGTCTTGGCAAATGTTTCTAGGTCAGAAACTGTCCTGGTTGGAGTTGTGAACAATACAAGACAGCATGGTGAATTTAAGATACAAAGTGTTTGTTGGACCGGATAAGGAAATGGGCGTAGAGGCCCTGGGGGTGGGGACAAGGGAAGTGAAAGACAGCCAAAGGCTTGGCATGGAAATGGCTTCATGAGAACTATGCCACCCCACTGGGCACAATGCCTGTGGCTACTGGGCCCCAACTCTTGACCTTGCTCTCTCTCTCTCCAGCACATAACCACTAATCTACCCTGAGAGTTAAAAGAGAAGCTAATTCGCCTTCCATGGGGTAGGCGGGGGAAGGATTGGGAGAGGTCCTCCCTATTCCTCTTTGTCTCTTAGAAAGAATACTATTCAGATATTAGATAGTCAAAGCAATGTCTACCATGGACATCAGATTACTTCCTCATTGCCTTTTCAATTGGTCGACATCCAAAGACTTTCCTTGCATTGTGCCAGTTGGGAGAGGCACGTTCTTAAAAAACAAACAAACAAACAAAAAAACCTAGAGGCTTCAGGATCTGAATTGGTCTGAATTGGACCTAGAATCTGGCCCTGCACCCATCCGATTCATGCATCAGCTTCAGACTCACTCTGTGAGCCTGCTTCGTTTATCGACCACCTTCTGCATGCTAAGTAAGCACACTTGGCTAAGGACTCCGAGTCGGGGACTCTTCCATCAGATTCTGCTTCAGCTCTTTGGATCTGTGGCTTAGCCCTGGGCGAGCCATTCTTCTTAAGTCTGTTTTCTCATCCTCGAAGCTGGGATGATAATATTGACCTACTTTTCCTCTTGTTGCGGGGCCTCACTAATTGATAGCTGGAAAGAGCCCCGGAAAGACCTCAGAATCGCCACAACCCTCCCTCTCCCCGCTTGTTTCCCAGCTTTCTCCTGCAGCATTCCCAGTGCTTGTCCTATTGGCCCATGAAAGGGAACACGTGAGGGGTTGGGGTACAAACCCGACCTGCTTGGCATATAAAGAGACAGTGAACCTGACCCATGGGGGAGGGAAGGCCGTCAGCAGTTAGCAACTGTTGTCATGGGTTTCTGTGAGCCCCATTGCCCAGTCCATCGAGCAGGAATCACAAAAGCACAGATGCCCAAGTCCTAATTGCTTTTCCTGGTTGTCATCCGTATGCATAAATACATTAGCAGCCCAGCTCTTGACACTGATGATGTGAACAGCTCACCCACAGCAGCAGCTGTAATAGCGCCTCTGATATTAATCACACATTCCTTTCAATGGCGTGGACCTGAAGGCAACAGTACCTAGCTCTCCTTTCCAACAATGAAGAGCAGTTGGCTCTCAGAGGGGTGCGTGCATCTGCTGGGCGAGAGGAGCTTGGCTTATCATGATTCCAGTCGTAATAAATGATGACATTCTAATACCACGTTAGAGTTGATGACATTTATGTAGATTAAATATTTATTTTATTTTTAAGTGTACTACAGTGTGCACATGTGAGTGCAGGTGCCAGAGGAGGCCAGAAAAGGCTGTTAGAGCCCTTGGAGCTGGAGTTAGAGGTGGTTTTGAGCCCCTTGACTTGGGTTTTGGGGATTGAACTCAGGTCCTTTGCAGAAGCAGTGTGTGTTTTAAACTGTGAAGCCACCTTCTAGCCCCCATTATTGGCATTCTGGTCCACCCTTTGGGAACCCGCCCTGTGTCCTGACGTAAAGCCTCCCCTCCCTTCTCCTTCTTCTTCCCCTTCCTCCCTTTCTCGCCATGAGATGTGCACGCCTCCACTTTCCCTCTTTCCCACCCTTTCTCCCTCTCTCTCTCTCTCTCTCTCTATATATATATATATATATATTATATGTATATGTATTATATTATAATATAATAAACTCTCCACATGGATGCTGTGTCTGCATGGTATGAGTGACTTCCCACTGTACCTCGCCGCTGCCGGCGGCATCTCCCTCACCCACCGGAGCACCATGGCCCAACCCACCAAGGCCTCCCAAGTGCCATGTCATTACACCCACATTTCGTATCTCTGATCTGCGTTAGGCTTCCTCTAGGTTGTGAAGCGGGTAAAGGTAATTATCTGTCCTAGTGATTTGAAAAAAAAAAAGAAAGAAAAGTCCAGGAGTTGGAGAGATGGCGCAATGGTTAAGAGCACTTGCTGCGTTCCAGAGGACATGGGTTCAGTTGGCACCTGCATGGTGGATCACAGTTGCTTGTGACTCCGATTTCAGAGGATCTGACACTTTCTTCTGACTTCTGTGGGTACCAGGCCCAAGAGTGGTACATGGCAAAACCCTCAGATACATAAAATAAATCTAAACAAATTTAATGGGAAAAAAAGCCAAATTTAGAGGTTTGGAGGGTCTTAGATCATCTAGTTGGTGGATTGGCTACTTTGCCTGGTACTCCTATGTCAATGAGAAGAACCACCTCAAGTCCCGCCCCTTGAGACAGAAGCAATCCCACTCAGAGATATTAACCTCTGCATATCCACCCCTGGAAATGTTCTAAATGTGGAGTACAGCACTGGGTCCCTAGGCATCACTCAGTGCTCCCAGATTGGTGTTTCCTGTGGAGCAGAGGTTCAGAGAGACTAATAGCTTGCTCAGGGACACACAGACGGCACATTAGCCTCAATTCTATGCGGCCAGTTTTCAAAACTCCCAGCGCAGAGTCAGTGGTGCCCTGCGTGGGGCAGAGGACTGCTTTTTTTTTTTTTGGGGGGGGGGTAGCTTTGTGGACCAAAGAGGAAGTTGCCTCTGCCCTCTATCCTCAAGAGTGGTTCTGTTTCTTCAGTGTACCCACGGGCTGTAAAAATTTTATTTCTTTCATGGCAAGAGAAGAGCTGTGACCCAGCATGGGAAAAAGCAAGGAGGTGAAGTTTGGGAAGGTCACACAGGTGTACGGAGCGTGCGTGGTTCAGGTTCTCTGCTCCAGTTTCGGGTCTGGCTGTCTGCTTCCCAGTGTTTTGCTCTATGAGATGCCCTGTGCCCTGGACTTGGGCCCCCTTTCATTTCAGCAGAGCTGGGCCATCAGTCCAAAGTGCCTTTCTGCTAACCGTCCGCCACAGGCTCTGGCTTTGCACGCGGGTCTCACAGCCTTGCTGTCCCAGCTAATTCTTACTGTCAACTTGCCACAATCAAGAGTCACCTAAGAAGGGGCAGGGCCTCTCAACTAAGGTACTGCCCGGATCTCATTGGCCTGTGGTTTTATCTATGGATAATTGTCTTGATTGTTGATGGATGTGGGAGGGCCCAGCCCACTGTTGGCAGTCCCTGCCCCCCCTAGGCAGGGGATCCTGGGTGTATGAGAAACCTGGCTGAGCATCAGCCAGAGGGAGAAAGTCAGTAAACAGTGTTCCTCCTCTGCTTCTACTATATGCTTCTGCTTTGAGTTCCTGTCCCGATTTCCCTCAGTGATGGAAAGTGACCTGCAAGTGGAAGCTGAAATAAACCCTTTCCTCTCCCAAGATGCTTTTGGTTATGGTGTTTATCACAGCAACAGAAAGTAAACTACAGAAGGCACTTGCTTTCTGTCCTGGGCTCCCCCTGTGCCAGAGACATCTGTGAGTAGAGCTTAGCAGGTGCCACTGTATAGTGGGCAAGTTATAATTTCACGGGGGCGGAGCATGCTAATAAGCTGGAGTCTTCTCTGGGGCAGCTTTTCTAGAATGTCATTTGGGCGTTCCATCTTCTAAGCTGGATGGCAGTGTTGTGTTGTGGTTAGGACCTGGATTTAATCCTAGCTCCCAAGGGCTCATGGGTAAGTCATGTAACTTTTCTCAGTCTCAATTCATTATTTGCACAAGAAGGACTGAAATAATGTCCCCCTCAAGGGATACGTTTTTGAGTGCATTGAATGCACAGTTGTCTGATATTTAGAAAGGGTGCCTAAGGAAGTGTGGTTGGTTCAGTTCCTGTGTACTGGGTGCATTTAAACAGGTTTTTGCACAGGAAGGGTTTGTTCAATGTTGGTTTTCTAACATGCACAAAGATGTGGTGAGGCTGGCTACATACACCATGGAGCATGAGTTAAAACTGTGTAGGTTGCTAACATGACTTTGTTGTGCATACTAATGCATGTGGCTATCTAATAGATGCTTAATACAGTCCAGCTCTTCACTGAAGTGCCCCCTGGTCCCCAGCTAAACTTCCTGCTCTGCGTCTTCATTTTCTTGAACTCCCTTTGATGGATTTACTGGAAACAGCCCTTCTCTCCCTGAACACTACAGCTGGTTAGGGTAGGGCACTGATCATGAATGTTACCCTTGGGTGGGTGATACTAGAGTCATGTCCCAGAGTTGGGAGATCTCTGGAAAACTGAGTGATATCATGATCACCATGGAAGAGGAAGTTGTGAATGCAGAGAGCTCAACAGGCCTTAATGGAGAGTGTGCCTGTTCACGAGTGGGTAATGGAGCGGGTAAGAGGGAGGAGAACAGCTGGGGCAGCTGTTCTGGAAGGGTCAGCCAGCTGGGGCTCTGTATTAAAGGATCTTTGTGGGTAGGAGTCTGCGTCCTCCAGTTTTGGTGAACATCAGATGTAGTTTCCAAGGAGTACCTCAGGCTTTTTGGAGGTGGATTGTCAGCCCTTGTGGCTGTCCCCAAAGAAAAGATTCTGAGCCTGAAAGTAGGCCAGGGCAACCTTACTGGCCAGGCCCAGAAATACCAACAGAAGGGAATGGAATCCCCGTGGAAGGGTGGGGAGGAGCATGCCTGGTCGGGCCATACTGGCTGTGAGCCTGGATTTCTTGACTCCGGTTGTATTAGCTGTTTTGTGTCCCTGTCCCCGTGACTTCCCTGCAGTGATGAACTGTACCGTAGAACTGTAAGGTATAATAAATCCTTCCCACCTCCTGAGTTGCTTTTGATCAGGATATTTATCACAGTAACAGAAATGAAACTAGACAGTGACACCCCTTTCCACTCTCTCCTGCGTGTCCACAGCACCCGGCCTGTGTCCTTGGCCCGCCTTCCTTGTCACTGGCTTCACTCAGTTCCTACAGATCTCAAGGTCTACAGAACTGGTCCTGGTGTCTCTGCCCCAGACAAACTTGGCGTGGCCAACTGTTGTCCTTTGATTAAGAAATGTCTCCCGCAAGCTCATGGGGGATATTTGAATACTTGGTTCTCAGCTGGTAGCACTGTTTCAAGGTTACAGAGCTTTTAGGAATTAAAGTTTCCATGGAGGAAGTGTGTCTCTGGGGATGGGCCTGGAGGTTTTCCAATCTAGTTCCACTTCCTGTCTGTTTTGTTTCTTGGTCTTTTAAGATGACAGCCGGCTCTGCCACATGCTTCCACCATGCTGATCTTCCGGGGGCCTTTGTCACCGTGATGGACCGTTAGCTCTCCAACTGTGAGCCAAAGCAGACTTGGCCTCTTTAAGTTCTTCTCCTCAGGTTTGTGGTCACAATAATGAGATTAGAAACTGCAGTGCGACACAGACTCTACCAGCCGCTCCCGGCCTGATCTTTCCATCCTTCCGGTTGTTTAAAAGAAACCATTTTATATCCGCATCAGTTTTTTTACATTACATTTTACATTACATGTATTCAGTTGTGAGTGTGCGTGCATGTGAACACATGCATGTGGATGCTTATCGTGGTGAGCATGTGGAGGTCAGAGGGCAGCTTGCAGGGCTTATTTCTCTCCTTCTACCATGTGGGTCCTGGGGGTGAACACAGGTCATCAGGCGTGGGCAGAGGCAAGCACTCTTACCTGGTGAGCAATGTCATCGTCCCGGCACTAGTCAGTCTTTACCGGCTCTCTCCACACTTGCCAATTTCCCCCTCTTCAACACAAAGCTCGTGTTTCAGATCCTGGGCTTTCTGAGGCACAGAATAACCTTATTTTGTTTTCCTGGTTACCTTCTATTTCTGGAAAGTTGAATGAATTTTGTATTTGTTACACTAATATAAGGTTTCTTTTAAAAATGAATTTAAATAAAAATGCAAGTAAATTAAATTAGAGAATTTAAGTACATTCAGATGTCCTGAGAGATTGTGCTGGGGAGGAATACAGTAGCCGGGTAGGAAGAGTTCCTTCTGCTTCAGGTCTTTGAATTGCTCTCACTCTCTGGGAACTGACAGCTTTTACCCAGAGACAAGACTGAGAGGAGCAGAATTAGAGGGAGGCTGGCCTGGAAGACCAAATCGTGCACACATTTATTGCCTGCATTCATCCATGTCACGCTCAAACGCTGACAAGTTATGTGGGAAGAAGACGGGCAGAGGCACACCTCTTCTGGGGATGGTTGAAGGAATAAGGCACAGCCTTCTCTACAAAGCGTCAGAGGAGACTCTTAGAGCCTTTCACTCTCCGGACCCAGAGTTCACCTTGTTAGAAACTGAATGTGGTCAGTTTCTAGGCAGCTAGTTGTTGGGGTTCTGTTTGGACAGTGTCCTGAGTAAGTAGCCCATGTTAGTCTTTGCACCTTTTCATTCCGGCATGTGACATTCAAGGTGACAAAAAACTTTCCATCCTGGCTTCATTCTTCATGTTATTACACCCGCCATTGACTTCATTGGCTGGCATTTAAAAGAGGAAGCTTGTTAAACTCAGCTGTCACGCTTGTGGTTTTAGAGGTTGGCACAGCAGACAGGCCTCAGGAAGGAAAACTCTGTGTGAGTGGGCAGAGTGTAATTCTTCTAACAATCTCCTCACCTCTAGGAAAAACTTCCCCGTAGACCAAAGCCTCATGGGAGTTTGCCCAGCAGACTTATATTATTACCGTGTTTCTGGTCTGTGTGGTAAGCAGCATGGATGATGTCATTGGAGGAAAGACTGGGCCTACCTCATGTGTTTGGGAGCCACAAGTGTGGTCCCATTTTGTTCCTTACTCAAAAACTTTAGTCTAAGCCAGTTAAATACAATGCTTTTCTTAATCTTGATTGTCAACTGGATGAGATTTTGAATCACCGTGGAAACAAACCTTGTCTGTGAGGGGTTTTCTGGAGTGGGTTAGTTGAGGTGTAAAGACCTACTCTAAACGTGTGTGCCACCGTCCATGGGGTGGTGTCCTGGACTGAACACAAAGGAGAAACTGGGCTGAACACCAGTGTCCCTCTCTTCATTTCCCGACGGTGGACACAATGTGACTGGCTGCCTTGCATTCCTGGTCCCATGCTCTCCCCACCATGGTCAACTGTACCCTCAAACCTGGAGCCAGAGAAACCCTTCATGTTTCTAGTAGCTTTTGTCACAGCACAAGACAATCCGACTTTTGCCTCACTCGTGTTCGGTTAGACAACCTACTGTGGACCCAGCTGCAGGGCAGAACCTCTCAACAGCACACGTGGAGACAGCAGTGCCGAGTCTCGGTTCCAGGCACAGCGTGGACACTCTCCTTACATCGCCTCAAACCGAGAGATAAGCTTTGGTGATCCACCCCTTTGCCCAGTGCATCCGCTCTGACACAGAGATATCCTGTTCCTCCCTGTGCTGCTCGGTTGCATTCTTTAGCCTCCCTTGCTGACGACCTTCTGGTTGGCTTCAGTAGGAAGTACTGGTGTGAAACCAAGGATGAGACAGTAAGAACCAGGGTCTCCGCCCTGCTTTCTTAGCCAGTAACACCATATCCTCTCTGCCTCAAGGGCAGGCCATGGCTGCTCCTGCTTCTGCTCATCTCTATGTGTTTGCTCTGTCCTGTTAGACTCCTAACTCTTGCAACTAACTCTATGGTAACCAGTCCTCGGAAGGAGCTTCCCCAGTGGCCTAGGGAGCTGCAGGTTTCCTGGCCAGGCCTGCCTGATAATGCTGTGACAGAGGTTAGTGGGTCTTGTCTATAAAAAGCCCATATAAAAAAATGTTGATATCTAAACACTTAGGCTTCCTGAGCCAGTGGCCAAAACAGAAGAATTTATTGGATGGTATTTAATGAACAAAGACAAAAAGAAATGTCCATAACTTATTTTAGCCCATGGGCCATACTAAGGTAGATGTGGGTCAGATTTGGTCAGCAAAAAAGAATAGGGCAACACCATGGAGAAACTACCGCCACCATCCAGGCAGAAATGGTCGGTGACTTGGATAAAGATACAATACTATGAGACAAGATGGAGTGAGCATTGCTCTCCTGAAATATGAACCTGGTCATGTGACTGAAAAATTTCTGCACCCAGATTAGCCTCTCCATCAACACAGCAATCCAAATCAGACCGAGTCAAATTGAATTAAGAAAAAGCCCAGGTTTAATGGGTAAAGTGTTCCCAGATGATCTTCTGGGTCCCCAGAGAAAAGACGGGGAAGAGAGATCAGAAAACTGTGTCTTTTTTCTGGGGGGGCAGTTTAAATACCCTGTGGGAGTGGTCTTGAGCATCTCTGGGGGAGGAGCCATGTTTGGCGGGCTTTCTGAGGGGGCAGGGTCTAGGGAGAGAGAGACATGGGGCTTCCACCTAATCATTCCAGACTCTGGGTATATGGATGCCAGGGTGCCAGGGGCCGAGGTGGAGCTTCCATCAGAACATTCTGGATTCTGGGTATATGGATGCCAGGGTGCCAGGGGCTGAGGTGGAGCCTCCACCAGAACAATGACCATCTTGTCTAGAATGGAGATAGTCTAAGGAAATACTTATGCCCTTATCTTGAGACAATGTAGCCAAGAAATTGAAATTCCTGTAGGAGTCTCATATCAGGAGAAGGAAATGGATGAAGCCTGGTGCCAGTCAGGGAAAAACTTATTTCCCAGAATGAGATTTCATGCAGCTCTGACTGGTGTGACCACCTTGTAGGGCAGACTGGAGATGAGCTAATGATGGGTGTGAAGGGCAGGAGCAGATCTGGACTCTGGACCAGGTCTGCTTTCCTGCCCCGTATTTAAATCTACACTTCAGGACCCTCAGGTGGACTTTGGGGTCACTGACCTCTTTCTTTACTTCTCTTCTCGATGTGGCCACATCAGACAGATCTACTCCCTCTGGGTTTTTTTTTTTTTTGTCACTACTTGTCCTTCATTGGTGTCTTGAGGGTGGGAGGGCAAGCCTAGCTTATGAGGGCTTCCAGGGCCTCTGACCCCAAGAACCCCAGTAGTAACTGTGGCACTGAACTAACCCTCCCAAAGTCCTAGATTGTCCACAGTCAGTAGCTGAGCTCTAGGGACACAGTGACCATTCAGCCTTCCTAAATGAACCTTAGTGTGAAGGAGACAGGCACAGAGAAAGGAGAGGGGGAAGCCACATAGTCCTTGTTTAGGGGCCAACAGGGAAGGGGGTGATTGACAATTAGTCTGGAGAGATTTTGAGTTGTTTGTGCATGTATGTTTTGATTCCACAGCAGATGCCAGGCCTCTAGTGGCTATCCTGCTACGGGTACAGTCAGTTTAAAAGGTGAATAGATGATGCTTGCTTTCTTGAAGAACTCATGCTGAACCGAGAAGGTCATTGTTGTTTAAAATAATCATTTACAACCAAAATTCTTAACCTAAGGTACCCAAAGTGAATTTCAGAATCTGGACTTGGCTGGAAAAACTGTTACTTTTTTATTTATTTTTATTAATGTGTAAATAAAGCTTAGCATTTCCCTCACTGATAAATGGAGGCCAGAAGCCCAACAGCAGAATCAACAGGGGTAGCAGTTACTATAGGTTCTCTCATATCATGTGCTATTATAGATAGCTTCAGATACTTGTGGCTTCTTTAGCTGTAACTGTCGTTTCTGTCACTAGGTCTCATCGTTTAGTGTCTAAAATAGATCCACAACTATTACTCTATCATCAATGAAAATTCTCTGGTAATTATTTTTAGTTACTTGTCTCATTGATAAAATACCCAACTGAAGCAATGTAAGGACAGAAGGGTTTGTGTTGGTTTATAATTCTGGGGGTGCAGTCTGTCACAGTAGGGAAGGTTGATAGAGTGGTTTATAATTCTGGGGGTGCAGTCTGTCACAGTAGGGAAGGTTGACGAGTGTGATAGGAGCAGGAGGTGGCTGGTCACATTGTATCTGAAGTCTACAAGCAAAGAGGGATGCTTGTGATCAGCTAGCTTTTTCTTTTTTCTGGGATCCTTGGCCATGGAATGAATGTTATCACCCACATTTAGAGCGGATCTGCCCACCTTAGTCAACCCAATCTATAGATGCCCTTCATTGGCATGTTCAGAGGTCAGTTTCCATGGAGATTTTAAAATGCATCAAGTTGGTGATCAAGATGAACCACCACAGGCTAGGAGCGATGGCACAAACCTTCAGTTCTAGCACTTAGGAGGTAGAGTAGGTGGTCTTTGAGTTCAAGGCCTGTAGTGGATAACTGTCCTAACTATCTATGACCTCGAAGCACTGCTCCTAAAGATGTAGCAGGTAACTGTCCTAACTACCTATGACCTTGAGTACCTGTCCCTGGGGCGTGGCTCAGAGATAACCTTGAGACCTGAGACACACTTACACTGCTCTCTTCTCTCCCTCGTGGGTTTGGATGCTGAGACAGACTCAGCGGAAGAATAGAGTGGGACTGGACCTCGGCCTTCCAGGACCCTACGATAATTCTCCCGTGCTGTAGTGAGTTTTCCTCCCTAATAAATTCCTTTACCCCTAAAGCAGACTCTGTGGATTTCTCGCATTAAAGGCCAGCCTGTTCTATATAGTAAGTTCCTGGCTAGCCATAAAATGTGGGGCAGGAGAGATGGATTTGAGATTAAAAGCACTAGCTGCTCTTCCAGGGCATGTGGGTTAGTTTCCCTGTATCCCCATGACATCTCACAACTGTCTGTAACTCTAATTCCAAGAGCTTTTTTTTTCCCTTTTCTGTCCTTAAAGGGTGCTGAGCACGTAAGTGGTACACAAACATACACACACAGGCAAAACACCCATACATATAAACTTTAAAAACTCATAAATAAAATACTATTCACAGCATTCATATTTCAATATAAGCAATTTCTCCTGTAATTCTGAGTTGCACCTTATGTCTTTAACCACATTGTTCAGAGAAAGGGTTTGTAGGCTCCTAGGAGGAGCCCTTCCCACCCACATGTAAACCCTTCCATCCACGAGAGATTCTGGTGAGAGTGTTTGGTCCTGGTTTGTGGGCAGGCAGAGTTCTCTCTGCTTAAGCACCGTGTGCTTAAGTGGACGCCGACTGTGCTGCCAGCCTTCTCCCCCACATGAGCACTTAGCTAATTGTGCTGAACTCAGGGCCAGACCTCAGGGAGAGTGAAGAGGCCTGTCTGGACCCCTTGGCAGTCAATTATTCCCTTGAGTAGAAAGATGGATGGCTCCTGACCATCTGAGTCCAGCTAATAAGACTGTAGATGCTGCTTTAATTCCAAGGCACAGAGCCACCTCCAGCCTTTGTTTTTAACCTCTTAGACTAACATGGATGCTATGGAAATGGCATCCAGAGATGAGAAAGAGGTGCTGGGTGAGGCCCTTTTGTATTTGGATATGAAGGCCCACAGAGGCTTCCTGGTAAGACCTTACTCAAGGTCAGAAAGTCTGAACTTGCTTTACCCAGCAGGGCTGCATAATGGGATGATTTTGGTGTGGTTACCAGGTGTTTTGAAGGGCCTACACTTGGCTGTGCCTTGTGCTTTGATCTTGAAAGGGGGAAGTCTTTTGCCTCGCCCCTTGGCATTGTATAAAAATCCTTTGAAATAAATCTCAAGGTGACTGGGTATTGACCCAGGGCCCTCCCGAAGCTATCCTGTGTCTCTGTCTTTCTTGTTGTCTCCTATATTTCTATCTATCATTTCCTCATTCCTCTTTCCTCTCCCCCAAGAACCCTTCAATAGGTCGGAGCTGGACTCTAACAGACTCCCACATTTGGACATCTCTCTTGTGTCCATTTCTCTTCTTATCTGCTTCCCGGACAGCAATCTGTATTGGTTGCTTTTCTTGGGGCTTCATTTCAGGCGAGGTAATCTTCCTTGTAGGTTCTGAAATGGCCTTTTCTCCTATCAGATACTCCTCTGGATTTTCTTGTCTTTCCCTGGACGTCTGTAGTCCTTGATGATACTTGAGATGACAGAAATGTACCTCTGAGTGGAAAGTTGGTTGCAGGGAGGGAGGAGTCGGCTATATTGCTAGTTCCCTTTGTTACTGCTCAGAGACCCTCGAAGCTCCTGAGAGCAGCAGCTGCTTCTGCTTCTTCTTCTTCTTCTTCTTCTTCTTCTTCTTCTTCTTCTTCTTCTTCTTCTTCTTC